>JBBPFQ010851630.1:0-12281 GCA_037974815.1 Kaempferia elegans
GTTGCTTACTTTAACTTTCGAAATATTATTTCAAGAGACATATTTTTTAAATTTTGTAAAAATATCTCAAATTACCTATTTGCGGTGAAAATGACCAAAAGCGTCAAAAACAACAAACGTACCAGGTAAAAATGACAAATGCAAAAGGAAAAGGATCAAAAGTATTACCACCCCAAATATAAGGGATCAAAATTATAATTTTCCCTTCTTTTCTTATAAGATATTTGTCATAAATTAAAATTACAGAAGAAAATAAAAACGATCCTTCCGAATAAATAAATGTACAATTTAACACCACATCAGCCGCTGCCCCACAAGCTAACGATACGAGTTGAGTCACGAAATGGCGAACGATCAATCGTTGTCCTCCACCTCACCGACGCATCTACCTAAATGCCGCGTTGATCGTTGTCGGGCGCTTCGCTCGCGTAGGTCTCCTGGCCGCGCGTCTCCGACGCCAACGCCGCATCTGACCGCCGCGCCTCGGCCGAGGCCTCCGCCAACTCCTCGATCCTCTCCACCGCCTCCTTTAGGCCCAGCCGCCGCTCCGGCTCCGGATCCACGCACTCCACCGCCACCCGCACCAGCCGCGCCATCTCCGGCACTGCTGACTTTGCCCCGGCCACCATCGCCGGGTCCAGGACATCCGCCTCCCGCCCTTCGCTCGCCGCCCGCGTCGCCCACTCCACCACGTCCGTCCCGCCGTCCACGTTGCTCAGGTATTGCGCCGGGAATTTCCCAGTCATCAGCTCAAGCAGAAGCACGCCGAAGCAGTACACGTCCGATCGCGGCGACACCGGCCGACCCGCAAGAACCTCCGGCGTTCGCAGAGACTGCATCACCGTCCCCGCCTGGGACGCGTTGACCATCGGCAGAAATCCGAAATCCGTCAACCGAGGCTCGAAATCCAGTGTCAGGACCACGTTGCCGGATTTTAAATTCCCGTGCGGGGCGTCTATGAAAGGAAGCTCGGTGTGGAGGTAGGCGAGGCCGCGGGCGATGCCCCGGGCGATGCCGAGGCGCCGCCCCCAATCGAGCGCCGCGTGGTCGGTTCCCCTGTCGCCGTGGAGGACGTACGACAAGCTCCTCTTGGGGACAAACTCCAACACGAGCAGCTTCTCGTCCTTCCGGTAATGGTAGGCCAACGGCGTCACCACATTGGGGTGGGAGAGGCGACCTAGACGGGCCATCTCGGCGGCGAACGCCTCCTTCCCCAACCGGTTCAAGTCTCGTGTACGCTTCACCACCACGGCCATGCCGTTCGCCATCGCCGCTTTGTACACCGTCCCCATACCGCCGCTCCTCAGTACCTCCGCCTCCGCCTTCATCAGGTCGGAAAGCTGGAGTTCTCCGTTCCTCGAGCTCAACATAACCAATCCCTCTGCTCCGCCTCCGGCGGCGGCTGTGGTTGCGCCGCCATCTGCTACCGAGTTCGGCAAGGTTGTTTCTTTCGCTTTGCGAACCTTTCCTAACGTCACCACTTCTTCTTTCTTGTCTCCGGTCGTCTTCAACGCGTACAAGGCCATGCAAACGAGGAGGACAGCGAGGGCGCAGACGATGATAACTCTTCCGCCGCCTCTGGCGGCGATTGCGGGTTCAGCACAGGGCTTTCCGACGACGAGTTGGCCGCACAAACCTTCATTACCGGAGAACGAGCTCGAGTTGAAATTGGCAAGCGCCTGCGGGATGGACCCATGGAGATTGTTGTTGGACACGTTGAAGGAGGACAAGGAGGGCAAGACGAGGGCGGCGGGTATCTCGCCGGAGAAATGATTGTTCTCCAGGTGGAGCTCCACCAGCGCGATGGCGTCGGCCAGCGAGTCGGGGATGGGGCCGTTGAACTGGTTGTCATTGAGCCAGAGCTTCTTGAGCCGGGTCATTCCCCTGAAGGAGTCGGCGGCGATGGGCCCGGAGAACTTGTTGCGGGAAAGGAGGATGGCCTTGAGGGTGTGGAGGCGGCCGAGGTCAGCTGGGAGGGTCCCGGACAGGGAGTTGTTGACGAAGCTGAGAGAGCGGAGGGCGGGGAAGTTGACGAGAGCGTCGACGTTGAGGATGCCGGAGAGGCCCATGTCAGAGAGGTGGAGGCCGGTGACTATGCCATTGAGGCAAATGACGCCGGGCCAGGGGGAGTGGGGGTCGCAGGGAGGGGAAGGATTGGAAGCTGACCAGGACGAGAGGGCCGCGGCGTTGGTGAAGGAGTTTTTTAGGAGGAGGAGGGCGTCGACGTCGGAGGCCGGCGGGGTGGGGGCAGAGGCCGAGAAGCTGAGGAGGAGGAGGAGGAGAGCCACAGCGGTGGCCATGGCGGAGGAGCGGAGAGGGAGGCCGCTGTCTGGTCGGGGTTGGTTTTGCTTCTTTTTTGTCTTCTATGGATTGGGCAGGGAAAAAAGTGGATTGACCAAGAATAGACCGTGCCGGATAGAGGATCCAGCTTCTCACCGTTGACGTTGTCAATATTGTCAACTTTAATAACAACACCAATTCAATATTAAATAATTATGTCAATATTAACACATAGAACTAAAATAAGCGACTGATAAATAAATAAATAACATAAGGTTAGCCTGCCAGTGGCATGTATGTCGCACGAATCTTGACGCGGAACACTTCTTTTCAACCGTCAGATGTAAACAGCTAAACCGACCAAGTTCATGCAATGAAAGTTTCATGACATCCTTAGAAAAAATCATAATCTGGGTTCAACAGATTATGTCCCCTCGGGACGGTGCGATGATTAAGACATAAAAGATTGTTACATAAGGTATAGAGGTTAAAACTCAACGCATCCGAGTATAAACCTTCCACATGCCTTAACCATTTACACTTATAACTAGTAGTCACCCGTGATTTACTTTCTTCGTGTTGGCATGGGGACAGGTGGACAGAGGTACTGGAGGCGAGCGAATCGCCTTTTGCCACATAATATAGGTTCAACAACTTTCACAAAATAGATCTAATATAGGCCAAAGTAGTTAAATGTTAAACCATGGGTTGAACAGATCAGATCTTCTGATCTTTCCCTTGGTCCAAATCAAAAGGGCCGTTGAATTAGATAAAAAGGACCAATATACGGATACCTGATTGATCCAACGGTCCTCCTGATTTAAAATCACTAAATCAAAAGAGAATTAGGAATGCGGACAAAGTGATCTAGTCTACGGGTTGAACCGCCACCATTTAATCAAGACATGTTTGGTTGGCATTATGAAAGTTTCATCTATAGCAAAACTATAATTTTAAACAGATCCAATACAACAGAGAATTTTGCTAACAGATTCAGCAGATATACAGCATAAGAATAGTGCAATAGGAAAACTGCAAGTATATTATTTTCGCTTAGGGATCATTTTGATGGGATATTAAGCTTATCTCCGATGATACAATACTATTACAGCTATGATAGAACACGACATGCAGGTAGGTCTCGATCAAACAGACCCGCACTATAAACAGGCAGAGAAAGCAGGTGATTCTATCTAGTTCGACCAGACATGGATCAAACCTTGCTTGTTGCCAGTGTAGATCTCGTTTCGCTCCTCATCGTAGAAGAGGGCGGTGACATCTTCAAGAGCCTCCCTGATGGTGCTTCTGATTGTAGAGCAGTTGGAATCCTTGCGCTTTCGAGAAGCGGGCTGGAGTGTGGGATCGAGTGGGCATATCTTGGCTATGCATTTTCCAGTGAGGATGTTGCTCATATTGATGGAGCCAACAGGAGATACTGATCAAAATGGAACAAGACAGATCGTATCATCAGTCAATTGGGCAGGAATCACAATTTTGGAGCTTGATGAAATTGAGCACCATACCTCCCTGCTTGTCACACCCCTCTTCAGCTTTGCAGTAGGAGATTATTAAGTTTTGATCACTAGTAATGTAAATGTTGTTGGTATTACAGTCCAGATGCCACAGTTGATGGTCCTCAAACGAAGTGACAAGCTCCCCGCGAAAATTCCAAACTGACACAGTCCTGTCTCTGAACGTCAAGAAAAGGTGGTTCTCGTAGAGGAAAATGAATGCAGAAGGGGTCATGAACTCATTCTTGCTAACTTCAATGACATCTGTATTCCTCACCTGCTACCTTCAAGGTGTTAGAGATGAATGAACAAATTTGAGTAACAAATAAGGAAGATTTTTAGCAGTTTACATCGAGAATCTGTAGGTTCTCATTTTCTTGCTTGACTAGAAGTTTCTCGTTGAACTGTTCTATGAAGTCAACCTTTTTGTTGCGATGCAGCAAGTGATTAAAAGATTTCAAAACTTTTCCATCTTCGATTGAGAGTATTGTCAGTGGTACATGACTAAGAGTTCTTTGGTAAATTAGCAACATGATCCCAGGGCTGCCAGAACTGACATTAGGAGATAAAATAGGGGAGAAAACAATAGTACAAATATTTCCATAGAAATTATTTGAAGTGCAAGAAGTTGGGACCTTATTTTAATTTCCTGGATCTCCTTGTCACAAATTGAGTAGAGAAAGGAGTAGTTTTTCAGGTCAAAAACCTTGTAAATGCTGAAAAGATATAAATGAGACTTCAGAAGGATGTTCCTAAAATGTAGGACTACATAGTAACTAAAACGTGATAGCTTACCCATCCTGGGCTGAGTAGGTCAGCACTTTACCATTTACATCATCGAATTCTACAAAACCTGGCCATTTTAAGGATTCAGTTTCAAAAAGAGGATACCCAGCATCCAATTGGTTTCTCCTGATATATCTGCATAGTTGAGTTGACACCATGTGATCATTCTTTTGAGAGTAATCATATTCAAATAGCAAATTTTATGAACTTCTATCTTATCAAAAAATATAAAATGGAGACATCAGTCGAATAGATAAGACAGCAAGGGCCAGTATGATCAGTGATCATGGAAAACAAATTCAACTCATTTTATGCTCATTTCTAGATAGATCAGTGATGCATCTGTTTGTTTTCAACTAAAATAACGAGATGCTGAAGATTTATTCACGCGCAGAAATTCTCTTTGGTGATTGATCCACTTGAAAAGAGTCACTTACTCTATTGAAGTTGTCCTGCATTTCAAAGAGCTGAAATGATCCGATGCGTAAACTGACACGGTGATGAGAGATTCATTGTTCTTATTATAAAATAAGCTCCTGATAACTTCATCAGGGCTTATGTTCAAGAAGCATATCCGCTTGTTTGTTGCTGCAACAATAAGCAGAAGTCAATCACAATGGAAAAAAAAAGGACCAGCTACAGAGTGTGACTGGAAGATTTACTTCTACTAAAAGCAGCACAAAGACCAGACTGCGCGAGAGCAAATATAAGATCATTTGCAGCAACAATCTCGATAATCTTGGACCTCTTCTTCAGAAATTGCAATTTCAGAAACCAGTGGATATTAGGATCATACGTATCAAACTCTTCCTGTTATCCAGAAGAGAAACCATAAGAGAAATGAGATTGCTAGCACAATCCTATATAAGAATCTGACAGCCTAAAATCTCATGGGAAAGGCAACGATATACATCTGTGACATAATTTAGTCATACATATTATTAGCAAACCGACTAGGAATTAAAAAAATTTATCACTAGTCACTACATGACTTAGAAACAGTGAACTTTATATACAAGAAAACTGTACTGTATCTCAACATAAATGATGTAAGGAAATTGTGAAGTAGATAAATATAGCATTGACTCAATTTCCCCCCCTTAAATTTCACAAATATGATACTCAATAATAAAGTGTGGTGGAACAGAAAGCTGGCACCGTGAACGAACTTAATGCTATGGTTACTTAGTACAGAAATTAGCTTAATTTTTAATCCATGTTTACATTACGAAAGTGCCTCTGTGCCTAGATGATTGTTATCAGGAAACTTGAAGAGACTTATCAAAGGTCACTGTGGTTCTCAGACCCAAATTTTTTAGGTATTTTTTGCGAACTAACATTGGTTATATTTGTAACGTAAACAAGTGTTAGTTCTGATAGATAGTTGATCTAGCTCTGTATCAATGTGACTAAGTTTTATTTCCCAAGAAATCTGAGCTGAGGAAGATCCTGAATATAAGTTCTATATCAAAAACATTTCTCCAACAAGTATTTGGGTTTTGATGGCGGCTTAGATCAGCCTTAAGAAAAACATAATAATTCTTCAGGAGGTTAAATATATGTGGAAACTCTCTCCAAACTAGAAGTTTTAGTTGATCATGACAGAAACTACCATTTCACTTGGTGGGCTGAGAATGCTGGACATTAATTCAAGACTTGCTGGCTCACCAATTATAACTTTTTCTTTCTTCTAAAAGACAGAGACTCAAACAGAAACACACAAATAAAGCATTGAGATTCATTACAGCAACAGATCCAACAGAAATAAGAAGTGGCGAGACCAAAATCTAATTCATAAAGCAGTATAGAGCTCTTTAGGAATGGAAGGTATAGTGATATTCATGACGCAGTATATAGAAGTCAATGGATTAAATAATCAAGACTATAGAATGTATAATCATCATATAGATAACTCCAGAATGTAGTTTCATCCAACACAAATAAAACAAGTCTGCACAATGGCCATCCAGCATAGTATTGATACTTATATTACAAGATAGTCACCACTAAACAAAGTTCTGCATCATATTTCATTATGCATAATGATGTCATTGAATTTAAGTAATTTCCCACCAAGCAATAGAACATCAGCTTTTAGATCATATCTGTAGAATTTAGGAAAGAAAAATATTGTCTTGTGTTGTATTTGGGAAAAAAATGATTAACATATTTATTGATTTAACATAAAATCTATAAACATGACTATTCTGTTGCATAACCTTAAAAATGTCTTGAACTAGGTTGACTGTAATATTTGATCTAGAACTCTTCAAGCTGAAGCATAAACAGTGTCTAATTTGTTATATAATTTTTTTTTAAAAAAATGAATCTCAATGGAAACATAATACTTGAAAATCTATCAATGTGAACAAAATCTATGAATGCGTACAGAAAAAGCTGTTTAGACAACCAGAAGTCGGTTGTTTCTCTGCCCAAATAAGTGATGGAAGAGTGGCAACAAGAGCCACATGAGACGACTAGATGTTGGTTAATTCTTCTGCTTGATTGTAAAGTGCATGATAGAACATCCAATATTCAAAACAAACGAAGAGATTGAGGAGAAGGCATAATTTATGTCTTCATTGTTACCATGCATGGAGTGCAACAAAGTTCAATGAAGCAACATGCATAGAGACATCTAGGAGACATGCGCTAGTCATAGCAATGCTCTAATCAGCATAATTCTTAGATTCTCACAAAATGCATGATGATAAGAAGACACTGCCAGCCTCCCTTGATAGGATTATCTCTTCCACAAATTCCTATGTGGAAAGGTGACTGGAAACTCCTATGTGGAAAGGTGACTTCGAAACGATGTAAAATTTAGGAGAAAAAAATATTGTACTGCAATGTATTTATAAAGAATAATTATATGTTTTCACTGCTTCAATATAACCCATACATGAGTAATTATATCTAAAACATAGGCATCAAACTATGTTTGTCATAACTGATGCTATATCTTGTATTTTTATGTAACAATATTAAATGCATTAATGCTAAGTTGACCCTTTTATGCCAGCACAGTTATGACATTCCTAAATGCTTGAAATCATAAGCTTCACTTTTACAAGTGACGTGGGTGAAAATTTTCATGATTTGTAAGTTCCAATGCATTAACCTTCCGTCACTTAGCATCAAAAGGATTTTCTGAACCTAAAAAGAAATAAAAAAAAATAAAAACCCCTACTATCAATGAGGCACTTATTCTACCTTCGAAATAGATAGTTTAGTTCCACATCAGGTGGTTATATGGAAGTTAACAATATGCCCAAATAGGAGAACTAACTCTATGGGCTTAAACCAATTAAGTTCCCATATGAGACTGAACGACGGGCAACATCTTATAAAAAAATTCACCTCCTTTTTCCTACTCTTTTTCCCTGTAAACTAAGCTTCAACATCTTATGAAAAAATAAATACCCACCTCTTTTTGTTTTTTTCCAGTAATTAATTGATGTATTAGTTAAACTGTCAAGTAAATTATGTGCACAATCTCTATAGCGAAATTCTGTGTACCTCTCTCTTTCTTTCTTTCTTTTTCAAAATTCTCCACTTTAGTGTATCATAATATGTGGGTTCTCCAAAAGAAAATGTGTGTCTATAGATTATGGCATTCTATGCATAGCTCAAAAGTTAAGATTTTGGTCCTTGATGATTTGATCTCAATGTTGAAACTAACTTAGACTAAACAAAATTGACCTAAATATCCTAAGCTACCTTAATTAGCAGGTTGTAACTTTAAATAAATAGTTGTTTTGCAATTTATAAATATATTATGGTATTCCATGCACAATTTTAAAAAAACATTTGAGTCAGGGTTTCGGTTTGGACGAATCAATTTGATGTCAATGTCATATTGGGAGAGTTGGCGTGGTTTTACAAATACCCTGTTTGAATTGTATAACCAATGGAAATTTTAAAAGGGTCGTATATTAACTGCATATGACATATTTAGTAGGTTCATTTGAACCAATTTAAACTAAACCAAAATGGCTTAAACCTCCTACCTTATTTAGTAACTTGTAATTTTTTTTTTAAATGTTGTTTGAAAGTGATAAGCACTTTAAGTATCAATATAAATATCTTTTAATATTTTTAATGATTATTAAATATGCCTCCATACATGATGCCACATATGCACTACATAGTGGAATGATTATATGGGAGGTACGAGAAAAAAAAAAGAGTTGCGACAAGGAATCAATATTGACCCACATGACACCCCAACAATTATAGGAGGTGAACAAGAAGAGGAAGTTGTGGCTTACCTAGGAGGAGGGTTCCCACTTTTCTAGCACCCTCGCTCCATGTTGTCAGTGTTAGCAGCAAGTGCAAAAGAATTGTGGCTTTATTTGCATGAAACCTAAATCGCTGGAGCATAAGATCACCGCATAGGCTCACCCTAGGATCTTTGCCTATGAAGCATTGCATCATCGGGGTTGTTGAAGCTTTAATTGTGTAAAAATTGTTAAGATCAAGATGCTATCTAGGAACGCAAGTAGGTCCATGGGGTTGGATCGTACATTCAGGGAGGGAGACTCCTCCATAAAGGCAATCTGATGCATGAAGCTCCGACAAATGCGGGTTCTGAGGAAGGGTCTATTATATATATCTTTTCTCTGCGTTACGAGATATTATTGCGGTGACTCAAACTCATAACAACCCGGTCACAACAACAACTTTACCATTATACCAAAGCAAGGAGGGAGACTCCTTTATTTTTATTAAAATAATTTTGAACAATATTTAACTTTTTATGATTTATCATATATATTATCTGTCAATATATAGTATTAGTATAAAAAATTTAAACATTTTCATATAGAAATTACAATAGAATTCATAGTGTTATATATTTATATTGCAAGATTTCAAACTTAGTAGTAAAGCTATTTCTATGAAGAACCAACCACTTTTATTCAAGTGTAATGGTCCATCTTCCACTACCACAAATAGAAAAACCAAGGTTTAAATATTTCAAGCTTCAGTTTGAGAGAATATTTCATCCTATAGTAACTTCAACAATCTATGAGTAAGGCGAAAATATTTATTCAAAACAACCAACAAATATGTGTTTCGTTCATAAGTGCCTAGCTCATGGTGATCCTCACACGTCAAAATATTTCAAACTTAATATTAGTGTATTTTTGCATGGTGGTGAAAACATTATTTTTTTAGTTAAGCATTAATTTGTTGCTTTTAAGTTGAATTATAGTTAAAATTTTAAACGAACATTGTTGTCCACAATTCTAGTATTACTATAAGAAAATGATGTAGCTTTTGGCTCAAATTGATGTTAAAATAGGTTTATGAATCGCTCAAGCACATCGCAACATCCAAAAAAACCCAATTTATGTTTGTACCACTATCATCCATGCTAGTGATGGAAATAGATTAAGATGCATTTGAAATTAGCTTGTTTAATGATGCTTTCTCCAGTTATGTTAAATGATATGTAATATTAGCCGGAGAGGACCATATCCAGCACCACCCAACATGCATGTGAGAAGGGAAAAAAAGACTCAATTGAAGAGATGCATGGAGGCTGAAATTTCCTAAAGATCATAACTGAATCTACCTGAGATTACGAAAATAATAAAATTATCCCAGGCTTATAAAATGAACCCCAAAACCCAATTGAAATACTCAAATATCAAATCAAAACCATCATAGAACTGCAAGAATCAAACAAGCTTGAAGGGAATTGCTAAACCCAAAGATGATGCTTGATCCGGCAGTTGATTTTGATTCAGATTAATGCTCAACTGCACCACTGAATATGGGTCAGTGTCGATCAACTCTAACCATAGAAGCCTAGTTTGGCACAAAGGCTGTTTTTTCCTTTTGTATCTTAAATGCTGCATTTGATATTATTTATTCCCCTTAATTTTTTATGATTAGTTCATTATTACCCGAGTGCATATAAAAACCTAACAAAGAATTGTTTTTTCTCCTAAATTGTGCTTTCTCCTGGGGATTCCAAGGTCTTAGTAGACTATTACTTTACTCCCAAGTGGATTCCAGCACGATGTGTTTGGATTTATTCTGGTTATCCCCTTCCCTTGCACACTTATGATAGCATCCATTTTTTTCCTTCACCCAATTTCAATGTTTTCTAGAGTGCAATAGTTGGGAACTTACGTCTGTTTTCAATCAAGAGTAAATCTTTGCCAAACCAGGAGAACATACCTAATTTTAGTTCAATTTTTCCATTAAAGGGCATTCCTTCAGATTATCTTCACTTACACAGTTCCACTAAATCAAAGCTCTGGATACAAAGGAAGAAAGCCACACAGTGCTGTATTTTACTTATTCAAAATAATATCAACAGAAAACTTTGAAATGTCTAAATTTTGCAAACTCCAAAGATGAAGCAGTAGCAATTGAAAGACTATAGAGAGATAATAAACAGCCGCCCGAAACCAAAAGGAATACGAGGGATTCAAACCTGGAGCTGGATATTTCGGAACTTCTCGGGGGTCACGGCGGCGCTGCCACGGCACAGCTGGGGGGTGCCGCCGATCTCTCTTCGCTGGAGCTTCCTCACCGTGTTGATGCATTCCTGCCGCGTGCGCTTCTGTCCGGAGCCCTTGCCTTGGAGCAACTTCCACCCTTTCTTCCTCGCCGTCACTCGGAGCCGAATCCTCAGCGGCGACTTCTTCAGGTGGGTCTCCATCACTTATATCACGGCGCGCCGACTCCAGCGCCGGAGGCGGGGGCGAAGGGGAAACGCCTAGAACTGGTGAACTCACGGGAGGGAGGAGGAAAGATAGGGCTAGGGTTCAGCGGAGCTCAACCACGACTGAGCAATACTGTGAACGGAGACAGAAAGAGGGAGTTCTCCGTATAAAAAGCGAGTAGCTTTGTTTCCAATTTTACCAATGAAATTCGCCCGAATGCTCTGAAATTTGTCCTTTTTATCGGGCAACAATTCCATTAGGGTTTTCTTTTTCTTTTCTTTTTTTTTAATTCCCAAATAAAAAAATCCACAAAATATTCCCTCCCCTGAATTCTCTCTTGTTGTTTCACTCATTTATTGAAGACGGCTATTCTTTCCATTCGATATAGTTATTGAAACATTCGTCCTCTCTATTATTAACCTCACCTCTAACTCATGCTACGAAGGATTAGAAACACTAAAGTAATATATAGAAACACCGGAGGCGGCGAAAGCTACTAACTGTCATAACTTGTGACAGCTAGCTGCCATAACTAGCTCCCACAAGTTGTGATAGCTGACTGGCACAACATACTGTCACACATTGTGGTAGTGAGTAGCAGTTTTGAGAGAGGAAGGAGACAAAGTTGTTGCATACAGATAAGAGAGAGATGAATTAAAAAAAATGGAGATTTTACCTTATCAGATCAATCACGTCGGATGTCGCACATAAATCGCGCACGAAGCGTCGGACATGATATCAAATATACATATGTGTGTGTGTGTGAAATTTATTCTGGACATCCACCATGGACGACCCTCACAAGGTGAGATTCTTGGATCACTTTTGGGTGTCTCAATCATTTGCTCATTCACGGTAGATGAGCAGATAAATTTTGTGTGTGTGTGTAGCAAGATTTTATCTTACTCACCTGCCGTGCTCATCCACGGTGGGCTACACTCACAAACGGGGTGCCCGAACCACCCTCAGGCACCCATCATTGTGAGTGTCACCCACCGTCGATAAGCATGGTGGGTGTACA
>JBBPFQ010852152.1:0-12272 GCA_037974815.1 Kaempferia elegans
AGAGATGAGTGTGAACAATTCCCGACCATTGGATTCCGATCGGCGCTGATCAGACGGTCGGGAATCTCTGGACCAGGGATCCCTGGTCCAAAGGATCTGCGCTCCTTCTTTCGTTCTATCAAAATTGTTTCCAGATTCAGTATTACTTGATTTATTATTTTTTTATTAAAATTGTAATATATTTTAAAAAAACTTTTCTCCTAGCTTTATTTGCCTTTTAATTGAGTTAGACCTTAAACAGTAAAGCTGTAGAGGGATATAAGACGATGATGATATTACAAGGAGATCTAAGGAAAAAAGAATTTACCTATAGAAAATAATTTTAATTTTTAAATATTACCTCCTACTTTTATTTTTTTTATGAGGGCAAGACTATAATATTTTTATAATTTTATACACCTCTAAAAATACTTATAAAAAATTGAGGTGAAACAACTACCTGCCAAAACCACGTGTCTACTTTTAAATATACCCTAGATTTTTAAAATGGTCCAAAAAAGCTTATCAGAAGTTGATACTTTTATCATTTCATAGCATAATTAATAACATTGTTATTTGATAAAAATGATCAGAATTATTTGGTTATCACAATGAAATTGAACACTATCCATCAATTTTTATTTTTTATTTTTGTAAAATAGCCTACAAATGACATTTTATATAAAAAAATATTAAAATTGACTTAAATAACACCAACCCACTCAAACGAGAGCAAATTAATAAGAAAGTGGAATAAATAATGTTTTATTTCAACAACTTATTTGATTAAATTATTTTATAAGTAACATTCCATATAATGGGATAAAAAGGTAATAGTTTAGAATCATCAATCAGATAGTAAGATATAGACAAATAAATTAGAATAAATAATTGTTTTATTAGTCCATATAGTAAAATGGGATTTTCAACTGTTGTATTAGTCCATATAGTAAAATGAGATTTCCTTGGACAGTGCGATAGTTAAGATAAAAAAGATTGTTATATGAGATTGAAACTTAACATGTCTAAGCATATACCTCCTTCATACCTTGACCATTTACATTAATGACTAATAGTCACCCGTGATTTATCTTCTCCGTGTTAACTTAGAGACAGATTAACAAAAATATTGAGAGCGAACGAATTACCTTTTACCACACATAGTAAAATGGGAAGTTAATAAATTTTAGTTCACTAAATTTAAATTCTTTTGATCATTTTATTACAAAATGGTCATTTTTCTCTTTTTTTTTTAATAAAAAAATGATATAGAAGGAATTTAACTGAGCCAGCTAGGTTGACCAAACAAGCTTAGCTCAATAGGAATGTTTCGATATTAGAAATGTTTTCCTTCACAACAGATTTATATCATTTTATGAATCAAATATCAATTACATGAACCAAACCAATGCAGCAGATGTTTCTGAGTGAACCCATCCAAAAACACATTCATTAGTCGAAACAATCAAGAATTAATCTGAACCTATGTTGTTGGTGCCAAGTTGATAACCAAAATTTGAAATTTCACAGCCCTTGCTTTTGTTCTTCAATCTCCAAGTCTCCAACCCTTTGGGAAAACCCTAGCAAAATGGGGCTTTCACTCTTGGGATACCTTTCTGATTGCAGTAATCATCTGCTTGATATATCACCTACATTTCTTGTTTGGTGGCATTGCTTCAATGAATTACATAGAAAATTCAAGCCAAATTTCATATCTTTCCAGCAGTGGCAGCAATGGTTACATCACCATTCATCAATGTGGGTATCAAGTCATGGTTTCAAAATAAGCATTCAAAGAAGTAGAGCATCCAACTCTTCTTATTTTAGATGTTGTTCATGCCTCCTACACCTAGTTGATAACAAAGATGGCAGCTTGTTTACGTTAACAGACTTGTTTCCGAACGAAAGGGAAGAACATGGGAAAAGGATTTTTGACGAGGGATAAGATGAAAATTACTAGAGGTGTTTAAACAAGATAAGCGTAATATAAAACTTGTTGATGCATTAATCGCCGTCGACGCTATAGAATTGGCTACTTGAGAGGCTTCAGACCCTGCAAAGGAATAGTTTGTTTAGATACAGATTGCAAATCTAGGAAAAGCTGACAGACTGCAAGTTGAACTGAGTTTTTTTGTTCTCCATGAAGTTAACGTTATAACGTGTTAATGTGTTAAAATGAATGCATGATAAAAGTTAATGCTGATATGGCATTAACGCGTTGAAGCAATTGAACGCGTTAATGTCATGTTCAATGGTTTTTTTAATTTAAAAATCAAAATTTTATTTATATAAAAAAAATTACAAATAAATAAATTAAATTAAAAATTTACACAACAATTAGGTAACGACTAGTAACAGTTAGAAAACGACTCATAAATAAAATTAAAATTATATTTATTTAATTTAAAATTAAAATAAATATGAATGAGTAGATAGCAGTACCCATAAATAATGAATGTTAATGTTAAAATGAATGTGAGGGAATGAATATGTTAATATAATAAGCATGTGGCATGTGTGCCCCATACTTTTTATGAGATGGTAGGTGTTATAATGTTAAACAAATGTGGATGCCCTATCATCTTAACAAAGACTATTAAAAATATATTAATAGAGAGTAATATGCATGTGAAATCAACAAAAACACTAAACACTGAAAATGATTCATATGAAATTGCATAATTGAAAATTGACAAAAACGAAATAACTGGGTCAATATAGGAATCAGATGATAGTTTATAGAACTCAATTTGTTCTGTGAGCCAATATTATAAATCTGAGCCAAATATTGTATCTTATCTATTGTCTTAACCTTAAATGAACAGAGAAGGTTAATAGTTTTCTTATAATTTCAGAAAAGCATGTGCTTAATCTTTAGTTCCATTTTTCACGTTAATCTAGCCATCCGATTATTCTCTATGCAAGGGGACTGATACAAATGAACACATTCCCCTCCATCTATCAGGTTAGGCTTTTAATGAAGAGAAAGAGTTTAGATTTAAAACACTAGTGCAGGAACAAGCCATGTGCTAGCTCCTCTTCAACATTCTTATTGTTCATGAATGAAATGAAATTGCATGATACTGAAACACAAACACCATTAAATGATGCAGCTTCTCAAGCAAGCCAAAGATTTTGTCAAAGCATCATGTCTAGAGAAAGAAACATGGTTGGAACATGGACAAATTACCTTGGCTATTCTTAATTCATTCACTGCAATTCTAAGGGAATCATCTGACAGCAACAACCTTGACAACGCACCAGTGCTCAGCCTGAAATTTAAAATTAAGGTGTTGAGGAGATATGCAATAGTTCAATTCACAATAAAGAATGTTAGTAAAGGTATGAACTTTTAGATAATTCAATTTTCTGATAGTTCTTCCTTAAATTTTTCAAACAAACTTATTGATAAAGGGACACAAAATAGATACTAGATCAAGGAATGAAGGGTACAGACTGTTTTACTTTTCATGTACATGTAAGATGAACTCAGACATGGATTGTATTAAAAAATAAAAATGTTCAGATCTAGGAGTAGCAAAACAAAGGACAACTTCAAGATATTCATTGGAATAGAGCATTCAATCTGATGTGCATAAACAACATAGAAAGGAAACTGTTTCCAATCAGTTCACTCAACTGTAGAATGCAAGATGATATCAAATAGAGAATGATCATAATAGAGTCGAAGGAAAACCAAGTAATTGGATCAGACGTGAAAAAACAGATTGATTCAAAAAACAGTTTTTGTCTTCAAAGAACAAAGCTAACCAAGGAAAAATTCAACTATAGAACCCCTTTTATCTTAGCTTGTTCAAGGAAACCCATCAATCCTTCTTTCCAACAAACCAACAGGCAAACAAATTGTTTTCCTAATCTGGAAGTCATAGCTTGACTTTGAGTTGCAGATATCTAGAAATTAACATCCAAATGAAGATGAACCATGTCACAATGTAACAAGTGCACTCAATACAAACCATTTGTGGAATTAGTAGAAAAAAAATTACCTTAGCAAACAATAGTAACATAAAAAGAATGAAAACAACTGTGTACGTGAACTTGAATCGAGATAAAAATTAATTGCAATATCAGTTATATCTTTTATAAATAAGGAAAAAGAGTAACTTTGCTTGCAATCTTCCATCAGCAAGTATTAAACTTAAAAATTTGAAGTATGGAACGTAAATAATCCACAAAAATCCTCATGCACTAAAATTAGAAAGAAGAGAACAAAATGTGGAATTAAATTGGAAGACGCAAGGGAAATACCCCAGTACTTTTGCTGTTTCTGAAACAGAGCCTTCTACAGTATATATTATATCTAACAGAGCTTGCATTCCCTGTTGAACAAAAAAAAAAACCAAAGAATTTTTTTTAAATATTTTCTAAATAATGGCTTACAAGATCCACCATTAGTAAAAGATAGCAGTTGCAGTAGTAGTTCATACAAGAGCAAACTTAGGATTGTTTGGATCAATCTGAGGGCCGACATCTTTTCCCCGAATAGCTGACTTTGCAGGCAGGATCTTAAGAAGCTCATAAGAAGGTGTATATCCTTCCAAGTCTATTGCCTTCCTGACTAATTAAGAAAAAGTATACTTCAACTGGAAGACCATATGATATATATAGCACAATCATATACGCTAGTAGGAAAAACAAAGATCCCAATCGATTCAAATCATTGTAGAATGATTCAAAATTGAATTATAGTTAAGCAAGTTCCCTAAGAGGAAATGATTTTTGGAGCGTAACCTTTGAGAGCTAACTTAGTACGCAGCCGAGTAAGCGCCATTGCTCGATTCTTATGCTGAGATCGCTCCTCTGCAGCCTACAAAATTCCAACTTTATCATCAAATGATGCTCAGCGGCTCAGATTGACTCCCCAGGAGGTCTAGGGTATGTGAGACCTGGGCGATGACGCCAGTTGGGCGGTGGCAGATGCGAACGGAAGACTCACGCTTGTTCCGATGCTGACCTCCGGGCCCTGATGACTTGAAGGTGTCCACGTCGCACTGCGCCATGAGATCGTCATCGGAGAGATCGAGATAGTTGGCGGCGGCGGCGGCAGATGAGGAGGAGGAAGAGAAGAAGGACAAAGTGGGAGCAGGACGGGGCAGAAAGGTATGCGGGTGTTGGAGGAAAAAGTGAGGGAAGGAGGAAGGTTTCAGGTTGAGAGAAGGGAAGAAGGGAGTCCATCTCAAAAGCGCTCGAGCCATCGAAGACGAACCAAGAAAGCCGCAACGAAAGAAGAAACGCAAGAGGATGGGTCAAAATCAATTTTGACTTTTGGGTTAATCGAGAAAATTTCCTAACTCGTGCATTTTCATCCATTTAATTTGATAAATGACAATTTTTACCCTCTGACTTGTCTATCAACTGCATTTTTTTTGTGTTGCATGAATTTATTTTCTATAATATTTTTTTAGTCTAGAATTTAATTTATTTCATCAAATTTAATGCTAATTGTTAACAAACTTGAAACAAAAAAAAAACAATTACATGATTTATCAATTAATTATAGCAAGCATTTTGTATTCCTTAGAATACAATAATTTAATTAGGTTATGGCAATTAATGTTAAAATGAGCATACTCTTAAATAATATAATATATTAAAGTTGATTATTTATCCAATAACAAAACTAGTAGTGTGCTGACTGCTGAAGACAAATTATAAGCTGTAGTGAGTTATTCCGCTTAGAGTGTTTCACGTTAATTTTTTTATTATATATCTAAAATTTAACATAAATTATCTATTTTATTAAATTAAAATAATCACTTTTTACTATATATATTATATCATTTATTCTAAATTTTCATTATATTTATTTATTTTATTATTTTATTCTCTTTATTTTTTTTAATTATTATATTTATAAAATGAATAGAAGGAAAAAGATTAAAAAGAAGAAGTAGAATGAGAAAATTTAAAAAGAAATATTAGTTTATTTTTAATATATAAATTTCATTCTCTAAATTTAAAGAATTACTATTTATAAAATTTAAATTTAAATAATGAATAGAGTAGTTGATATAAAATTTTTTTAATTATTTTATCTAAAATTTAGAATAAAATTTTTAAATAGAATAGTTGATGTAATGACTCTTACTGTTCCATTAACCTTTTCTTTCTCAAAAGTCTCTGAAAAAAGACTTATTCAATTAAGATAAACTATTTGTGCATCTCCTGAAATTTATTTGTATGATACTTCAAACAAGATATGTATATTCAAAAAAACTAATAAACCAAAAGCATAAGGCGTGGCTGGTAAATCAAACCATTGAGTGATTAGTACCTTCAACATGACAAAGTCTCCAACCGTTTGAGCAGTTAAACAGCCATACATTTTACATTTCATAATTTAACCCAAATGAGAGATCGATGAACACAGATTATAGCAATCATCGAGGTGAAACATAGCTCGATCAAGTAAGAGCATACATCAGAGGAAGCTGTCAATATTCTTCAGCAGCACTGGCAGCACTGAGATCGACGCTGAGATCAAGAGACTGCAGGGAAAAACAACATGATAAGAATGTGTTCGAGGTTACGAAAAGGACTCCTACTGAAGGGCCGAGGACATTGACTACAAAGCGGGAGATGAAACACCATGAAGTGCTGGATAGGAATTGCAGAACATATCTTGCTAACAATGTAAGTCTAGAAAGTAACTGCAACCAATGCGGGTAGTATAACCAAAATGATGCTAGACAGGAGCAACATTCTTTCATCAAATGGGGTCTCCTTTTTTATTGTGGTAGTTACCATGCATTAGGTGGTCATCTATAGCATGAAGTATTTAAATACTAAATACTACTAGGCTTATGATATTGTGACACCTGGCAAAAGATTTACCTTTCCGGTGATCATGTTATACATGGAAAGCACATCCATGACGGTGGACTCGAAATGGGTTGAAGCATCGTAACTCTGAGAATGATTGAAGTTGTTAAAAGGTCAAAAAAAAACATAAAGGAATCAAAAAAATAAGAAACGCATCATGGACACTTACAGTTGAGATAAAGCAATTATCCAGTGACGGTTCATTGACAGGCTCAAATCTATCATAAGTTTCAAAAAACAACTCATCTACTGGTCCAAGAAGATCGATACCAAGCTTTAGTTCCAACTCAGGCCGATCAGTCTCAGCTTCTGTCGAGACAAATGCAATAAACTTCCCTTTGGGGGCAACATTGTGAGAGTAAGAACAACAAAAGAGATACCTGCCAAACCAAGGCAAATGAAGATCATAAAATATTCAAACAAAATAGTTAGCTTGGAAGTAATTCAATGTCTATGGTATTAACAATAATATGATCTCCAAGGACTCACATGTCAGACTTGCGCCCAAGTTGTTTCTGCGGCAATATAACTTGTGCTGAATGAGACTCATCTGTATTTGGTATAGGATGGCTCATAATAGCAATTGCCCTTGCAACCTTCCCCACTTTCCTAACCTATTAATTGAAAGATCGTTAGCAAGGAGGTATTCATCATTGAAATTTCTCCAAACAAACTATCATATTACAACTAGGCACAGCAGTAAGAGCAATTATTTATCAAAGAAATTGACACTTTGCAATTGTTACCACAGTAACAGTTCTTATTGAAGAAAATATCAAATGTAATATTAGTTCTACTTCGATGTGAATAAACTAGAACTCTACCTTGTTTGGTAAGTAAGAAGGATCACAGACAACTTTCTTGCATCGAGCTGTTTCCCCTTCAGAAGTTACACCACAAGCTTTTCCTTCAAGATCAAATTCAACCTGTATTAAGTCGAGCAATATTAGGCATAATGCAACAAAAAGTAAGCAACAGCATGGAATTGATAAGCAACAAATTTTTTGTTTCCCAGACTTCATATTTAATTGAGTCTGTAATAGATATGCAGTGACAACAAACCTTGCATTCAGGTTTATTCAACATGTATGTCCCACCGTAAACTGCACTAAGGCGTGCAAAAGCCTGTAATTCCAGAAGGAAAAAAATTCATTGGATCAGAAATATATTCCTTATAACATAACTGAGAAATAAATGACCAACCTGAGGTAGCTCGCCTAGTCCATATAAAGGATAGATATATGGGGAACCACCTTGGAACCGTGCTAGGGACTCTGCATACAGCTATCACAGAAAGAGGCCAAAATTTAAAACTAGAAACAAATCCCAGCAACACAACCAAAAAAACAGAGCAAGTCAGTCTGATTGTTAATCACTATTTCCCACTTAAACAAGAAAGACAACTGGTGTGTATTGGTATGGACATAGAAAGGGGCATTATTAGCATTGGTTGGTAATTTTAGCATTTTCGAATTGTTGGTTTCTATTTTTTTGTTTTGTTTTGTTTTGAGCATCTAACAAGTATATGTTGATCAAATGAATTTGCTTTGAAACTCCAAGTGTTTGGTTACTGCTCAGCTAAAGGATGGATAAATAAATTTGTTACCATAAAGTTCGACAGAAGACATGTATCTTGCTGCATTCCATTTAATAATTCAGAGAATAGCAATTTAATGTTGAAAATAGTAAGGGATCCACTATCAGGAAATTAACAGAATTAAAAATAGAATTGAAATCTGAAAGAACTCCATATAGTGGTTGTTGCATAAAGCATTTACCTTCATCCTCTTCACAGTATCAAGTGCAGGTTCATACAGATACCGATCATCTCGATGAAGGGCCAAGGCATGGCCAATGAAGTCAATCGTGTTGTCATCCAAACCATATTTTCTAAACAACACAAATAAAGTCAGAGTTAATTACTATTTACTAGTATAAGACTAGGTCGAGTGATAGGAACAGATATCTACCTAGTGCTTGCTTAAAGTCCAACTTATTATCTTCAATCAGATCATATATCTATGTTACAAAGAAAGAAATAGCAATAATAATGAACAAAAAAGTAAACTCCAGCTGATTGGATTATTCTGAGTCTTAGACATAATTGTAACTTTTGCAAGTGCCTACTTGATTACAGTTTTCTTGGCCAGAAAAGTATGAAGACATGTGAAGGATAGTCAACATAGTAGTGCATGATAGTATGATACCAAAAATTGACCTTAATTTTGTGCATGCACGTGATATAAAAATTTGTTAATGAAAAACAGCAACTTCCTAGATGGAATTTAATTAATAACAATAACAAGACACTCACGAAATGAGTTCCTTTGTAGTCACTCTAGTAAGGTCTAATCCTTCATGAGTCGTTGGATTATTCTCATCATAGTCTTGGACATATATAAAGAACTTCCGAGCTCGACGCTTCTCAAATAATCCCATTAATGGCGATCTCAGTGCCTCCATATCAGTGGCAGGAACCTTGTGAATCTATTCCAATTAAAACAGAACAAAAAATGGATATAAGCATTACCATACGCTAATAGTTGTGACAAATACAACCAAGTAATGGAAGCAAACAGCAAAGAAGATGAAAGTACCTTTCCTTTATTAAAGACGTAGCTCCCATCAACGGCTTTGAAAGATAAATATTTTGTGACATCAGTATGTATAAGTGTGCGTACCAAAGTACCATTAGCCATCATAAACTAGGCATTCAATATAATTCATTAGTTTAGAGATCAACAAAACAAGAGATCAACAAAACAAGACATATATCACCAAGCATATTTAAGCACCAAAATTACTTAATTGCCTACCTCCTATAGAGTTTAGCCTACTGGAGTAAATTAACTTGCAAAACTAGCATAGGCTGCCATTAGATAATATTCAAGATCTTTAACCATGTTACAAATTTCCATCTTATAGGGTCATGTAGCTTTACAGAGATACATACTGTTGAGATACTCATCAAAAGTGAAGTATGTAATAGCATACCGCCTGCAGATAGGGATACTAAAATCAAGAAATGCTACACACATACAGAGATTACGGAAAAGCTTAACACCTCTTATTTGATTTGTCTTTTTCCAAGTCTTTTATCTATAGAGTTTATATATCTTTGAGCCTAGGCATAGTAAAAACTAGCGAAACTTGATGGAATTACCTGATAAACTGATCCAACACAAATGCCTACCTCCATTTAGCTTCCAATATAATTTCAGCACTTGGACCATAGAAAAGGATATCCATGTTTTTTTTTCGTGGCTCATACAAGAATTTCTACCTAAAAATTCTCGAATAACTCTTGGAATATTATTTCAACGAGTAGCTCCTGATAAGAAATTTACCTAAAATTGTTTTCTTCATAGAGCAAGTTCCTCCATCTCACGATTACCCTAGTTAAGAAGACATTTCGCAAAGATAATGTAGATTAGACTAAGTCTGCATAGGCTTCATCTATACAGGACAGAGGAGTTAGAGAAGAGGAATTCTGAAAGAGAAACAGAACAGGGAGAAAATGGAAGATTATCATTGCAAGTAATCATAGTTTAACACCATAGCCTAGCTGTCACATAGATACTCCAAAATAAAGACTCATTGCTCATGCTAAAAGCCCCATGACTATGTCTTGCCTGATGCTTTGTCGTGTCAAGTGTGTATATAAATAGCGTATGTTTTAAATTGGAGCATGTGCAATGATATTTAAATGCACAAGAAAAACTTACCTTGTTCATGTTTCACCATGTAGAAGACCAATCACCTTATTAACATGAGCTCTACTTCTTGTGCATCTATTTTATTTATTTATTTTTAATTAGGAGGTAAGAGCCTAGGTGGTACACACTCTCCTAATGCTTCTTATGAGGCGTTAACTATGACACTTAGTTAAAACCATTCACCTGGTATCCCTATAGGACAGACGAAACTATATTCCACACTCCATTTTCACCTTCCTTTTGAATCATATCGCATATTCACATTTTCTTTTGAGCCTCCTTCAACCTTAATCCCATTGCAAGGAGACATCATGTGTAAGAAACGTAAAAATTACTAACTATGTAGAGACTTGAGATCGTGTGTGATTGAGGACGAGGATAATGGAGGTATTGGTTTCTCCACATGATCACAAACAGAAGTGTACGATGGGGTTCATATGTTAGTGTGACTCAATTGATTAGCCAACAAGACCATACCAAATTTTTATTGATGAGAAGACAGGAAAGAACTTGAAGGTTAGCAAGGTCAAAAACTACATTTGGAAATGACATCCAGTAATTAAGATGCAGACAGAAGCCACAGAAATCTAGTGATAAAAGCATAGAAGTCACAGGAGAAGAGGATTCCAGCGAATCAAATATCTAAAGGAGGAGGAGAATCTGATGATATAAGTTGGAAAGCAAGAAAGAAATGGGAAATTTTCAAGTTTATTTTGACATTCATGATTTGGCATCATAATACAGACCCCTAACAGTAAAAGATATCTTCAACGACAAAAGCTTAAACATTCGAGTAATAGCAGTATGTATATGTGCTCTCCCAGATTATCTTATAACAGATAAGACTAAAATAAGTAGGAATAGAAATTAATGGATACATGAAAAATTATCTTCTAACTACAGATTGAATAGCCATCCATACAGATTGTTCTTAGCTTCAATAGAGTGAATTTTTTCTAGTGATTATATGACCAACACCTTCCGCTAAAAACAGCGTTTGTGCACCTCTGCGCTACAGAAACTTGTTTCTTTAAAAAAAAGGAAAAAGAAAAAGAGAAAAACAAGTGAATAAAGAAGTAAACCTTAGGAATCATGTCAACATTGTAATCCCTGCTAAGCCCTAGATTTGCTGGAGGCTTATCACTCCCCCTGAACCTTTTCCAGAGCTGCAGAAAGGAAAGGAAGATTATTGTGCTTAGCAAGATGTAACAAACATAATACCCTCATTCTAGTACTTCATGGATATAATGTTCACAAAGTAACTAAAACGTAGTAGAGTTTACTCCTTGCCTGAATAAGATTGAGGGAGCTTGATTCTCCTCCATAGTAATCGTTTCTATCCATGTGTAGGACCTGTCAACATGGAATCACACTTAACATTGAAATTATATAAACCACACAAGAGGTTCATAGATGACTTGGTCATACAGGAAAAATACCAACAAATGATAAATTTTCCCAGGGATCTATGCCTAAAATTAAGAATCATCATTAAGAATAAAATTAAAAAATTAATTTAAATTTACATTTCTGTGACCATTCCATTATTCCCAGAATCAGATATTTCATTCATGTATAAAGAACTAGAACTGAAATTCACATATTTGTAGGAATTGTAAAGAAACTTTTTTGTAGACTGGTTAATCAAGGATGAAGATCCTCAATGTACGCTAAAAACAACCAAAGAAGCTTTTTGGAAGAGAGCACAGCCTACTAATGTTCATCCAACAATCT
>JBBPFQ010852261.1:0-12271 GCA_037974815.1 Kaempferia elegans
AACGAACGCTCTGTTGTTCTTCCTGAGTTCTCTGTCGCGGAGCAGCCGCTCGACCCGAGTGGTAGGGTTACGGCCGCCGCCATACTTTCCCCCTTGCATGTTGTGTTGCTCCTCAGGCGACTCCCCGGAGACCAGTTTCATACAGTCAGATTGCTACCGCCCTGCATTGGAACAGTGATAAGGCACATTAGCCGGCGAACAAACAAATCATCCGGCGACAGGTGAACCCCGGCGATCGGCCTGTCACGCAAAGATGCCGCCTTTCGGTGGACCCATTACCACACACTCTCGGTCAGCGGCAGATTACCTCCTCACTCATCGCAAGTTCTCATTTTTCCTCCTCGGCCTGGTACTATTCCTAGTCCAGGCTATGTGATTGCGAAAAAAAAAAATCCAGAAAGAAAGCGAGATTAAACGAGTTTGGGCCAACAGTGGTGGTGCGGAGCGCGGTGGTCCCTCGTGAAACTCACCCCTCCAGCCTCACCTGTTCTATTCGACCACGCACTGAGCGCATGCAACTCGCTGGCACCAAATCACACAAATCAATGGCCATTCATGGCGATCGAAACCTACGCGCCACAGTTGCAGATTTACAGCAAGCCCTAAGCCACGATCGACGAGGGAACCATAACAAAGACACATACACAACATCCATACATACGTACGAAAAAAGAGAGGTAGATTCCAATACAGCTTTCTCCTCCTCCTCCTCCTCCTCCTCCTCTCTGTTCTCGCTGCCCCGCTCCTCGCCCCGCCCCGCCCCGCCCTTGCGCGAGAAGAGAACTTACCGAGTGACACGGATAAAGGCAGTCTGTGACGGTTGTGACGCTGCTGCTCCGATCCTTGAACCCCCTTTTTATACCGTGGCAGCGCTGCAGCGAAGAGCATGCAAGACTCACTCGTGTCTCGACACGACAGCTAGTGCCTCCTCCGGACTCCTACTCTATTTTATATATATATATACATATAATACGTTGCTTCATCTTTTTTATTTTTTTTTAAATTAAAATTTTTAAATTTTAAATACTTATATTAATCCCCTCCGAACCCCTACTCTATTATTATTATTATTATTATTATTATTATTATTATTATTATTATTATTATATAAGGAAAATTGTATTCTAACCCTTAATTTTTTAAATTGTTAAAATAATCTCACAATTTAGAAGCCATAATCACTTTCCCCTCGACCCATTACACTTTCATCCAACATGATCATAGTTCAGCAACATTCAATTTTAAGGGGTATTTTTCAAAAACATATATAATATTTCCCCATGTAGAAAGGAAAGAAAAGAAAAAGAAAGGAAATATAACAGTCAATTAATAACGTAATTAAAGATTTTTTTTTATTACTATAATTAATTTTAATCTACAAAATCAATCATTAATATAAACACTAATTAATTTATTATAAAGATTTTATCTTAAATTTTATATTTTACATTTTACATAAAAAAAAAATTTTTACCCTATCCATTTACTAAATTTAGATTTTATAAATACTACTTCTTTAAACAATGAAATTCATTTCTTAAATATTAAAATATTATTTCTTTTAATCCTCAGTTTCCATTATCACGTTTATTATTTCACATATTATATATATATATATATGAGAAAAAAATAATAAAAAATAAAGATATAGTAAATTATAGGGAAACTAATGTATTATATAGTGAAAAATAAATATCTAAATTTAATAAAGTAGTTCTTCTATCTTAAATATTAAATTTTAGATCCGAAATATGATATAAATGCTCTAACACGTACTATTAATACGGTTAAGGGTTTAATATATAGCATCTCTATATATATATATATCAACTTAAAGAATGTTTCGCACTAAGTTATCTCTTAAATTCTTTCTCTCTTTGAATACAACATGTGATCTGATGAAGTGTTACTAGACGCGCTACAACTTATGAACTTTACAAAAGAAAACGGTCTAATCCGGCCGGTCCAACCCCGGTCTCAATTTGTCGATTCCAAAAACATTAATAGTAGCCAAAAACTAAAAGGATATGTATGCATGGCAGGGTGTCTAGCTAGCTTTTCATTAAATAAAAGCACACCACAAAGCGATTGCAAGGCTTACGATCGCCCCTCCATATTCCGAAAGCTCTCACTGTGACATATGCAAATGGCTTTGGAATATATATAAGGAAGAAAGAGATAGCAACAAGCATATTCCTCACATATATTTTGTGCAATTCTTATCATCATCTTCATCTAAACCCTAGCTCTAAAGTCGAGATGCGACATGAAAAAGAAAATTCCAACCCGGATGAAGACATCTAAGCTATCTAGATCAGACAACGAGCCGCTATCGATCCAATGCCAAAAGAGTAGGAATGTGATGCCCAAACCCTAGTAACGATCAATCGAGCTATAAGCTGTAAATGAACTTGGTTTTAAAATGAAGATTTAACTGCATGTGTTCTTTCAATTTAAGTGTGGATCAAACTTGATCATATTTTGTTCAATGATGGAGCAAACTTAAAAAGGTAGGTGATGCAAAAGCAATTCCCGAGTCTTGCTTGGGACTTGGAATTTTAGGTAAAACAAATATATTGGATATATCGCAATATAATCTCCATAATATTAATGGATCCTTTGCATATATTTGACAGATAAAAGAAAAGGTAAGGAAGGAAGGAAAGACTAAGGATAAGAATAGAGAAATTAAAGGAGGAAGAGGTTCCTTGTGTTTGCGAGTTTAGCCCAACAAAAAAGATTTGGTTAAAGGCGAAGAGATCTCATTTTTATTCTTTTTCATGAACATTTGGTCCACATTCAACGAGGTCTTTTTCCTCGATCTTTTTGTATCCAAAAGATCATAAAGTATATCGTATTGCGCCTGGAGAATCCTTGATTTTGTGGCATATATTGAGCTTGTTTAAGGATTAAATTCTAAACACATTATACTTATAATTAATTAACCAAAAAAATAGGATGTTACTACATTGTTTTAATTTACAATCAATATTGAATTAGATTAGTTGAAATTACTTTGAATTATTCTGAAAGATAGTGTAGAACAGATCATAAACTCAAAAAATTTAATCCGCCTTTTGTTTTGTTGCATTGAGAAAGCATATATGCCTTCTTTTTATGAACAAATTTTTGTTCAAAAAGCCACCTTTCCTAGCTAGATGAGCATCTTTTGCCATCACCCCAAAAAAAAAAAAAAATTAAATAAAATTATTTTTTCATCAATTAATCACCAAGCAATCATTAAAATAATCACTTCATTTAATTAATTTATAATAATTAGCCTTTCCACATGTTCTCATGAGCTCATGTGCATTAAATAAATAATTGATTTTTTTTCCTTATATATATATATATATATATATGGGACCAACTTTGTACGGTGCATAAAGTGGGCTCTCGTGAATGCATGACTTTAGTATTAATTAATGAAATAATTTAAGATTAATTATGTTTTGACCATTACACTTGCTACCTTAGCAACCAAGCAAAGTATTTAATTCATTTAATATAATTAATTAAACACATTTTAAATTGATGTTGATCGATTAAGATCTTCTTTTTAGTTTAGTGGATTAATTGCTCATTATTGATTTAATTTGCGTGTTTATGAATTGTGTTGTACAGCCCTAAATACTTTTTCTTTAGTGGAAAAGTAAATTGCCATCTTCTATATTTTTTCTTTTAAAAAAGAAGAATGAGAGAGACACACAATAGTTTATTATTTTAATAATAATAACGAAATTGGGATTAGTGCATAATAATGAGGGTTTATTAGATGAGTTTATAAACTAATCTTTTAAATTATTTTAGTTTTATTTTCAACACATTATATGATAAATACAAATATTATTATAAATATACATGAATATTATATTTTCATATGTAAATTAAAACATAAAAAAAATATAGTTTGTAAGTTTGTTTATAAATAATAATGAATCAAATTTACTAAACTAATGATTGATTTTCAAGGAACAACATTGTAATAGAAAGTTATTATAATATTTATATAGAATAAAACAATAAATAAAATAATTAGACTTTAAGAGTAAAAAAGTACAATTTGTGGGGAAAAAAATTGTTAGTTGTGTAATTAATATATTGTCCATATTAATGAATCTGCAAATAAATTAATATATAGTAATTAACATGTTTAGCTATAAATTCTTTAAGGTAGGTGTTGACTTATGCATAATCACTTTATTCTTTTCTTCATGTGTAAAAGGAGATCCTCATTCTTAGTGATAACACATAGATAAAGTTATTTAAAATTATACTAAAATCATTTTTAAATTTTAATTTCTTTATAGCCCTGGTGTCTCTTTGTCCTTTGCTCTCTTTGATGGGGTCTAGATCGAGCTTAATCTCGGTAGCATTCCTCTAAGACAAGCCAACTTATTCCTCCTTCACTATTGTTGTCGCCTCACAAAGTTATGACTTCCCTAACCAATCTCTAAGTCGCTCAACTCCTCCCAAGGAGGAGAATACCTACTCTGAAGTGTTTATCGTCGCAACCTAGCTATAGTCAAGGTCATTTGCAACTAGGTTAACCAAGACCTATTCGATGTAAATGGCCTGTGTTTGACCCAATCAAGTTCTATGTTCTCTCATGTATGAACTTAATTTTCTACCACAATAATATAATTGAACTGTTTATTTAATATAATCCAACATTATATCATTCAATATGCACGTGTTTTCCCTTCCTTCAACTAAAACATGATAATAGAAATATTAATCCCATAATAAGTAGGCCATGGAACAAACAAAACGTTTGAGGTCCCACATGTGAACACAAATGGCAAGCATGGGGAGATTTTATGCGACCTAACGCATTACATGCTTCAAACATGTTACCCATCCTCATCGACTCGCTAATTCTTGCCTCCCACCAAAAAAATAAAAAAGAAAGAAAAATAATATTTAATTAGATTGTAAGTCAAGCAATCTCTAACTAGCTATATCATCCATGTTTAACTTGAGAACAAAAGAAAACAATACCGGCTATAAGAGATTAACTTTGATCAACAAATCCTATGTGCAAAGCCACCAAACCTCTCTCTCTAAATTTGACCATTCCCTTTTGAATTAAGACTTGTGGTTGCACATGTGTTAATGATTTAAAGATAGTGTATAATTATCTATATATTTTTTAAATAATAATATAAATAAATAAATAACGCCCATATATATTTATATAGGAAAATAAATTTATTATGTATATATATGCAAGGATATTGTTATTATTATTAACTTACCTGGACGGTCTACGGACGATCAAGAAGGATATTGTTTATTAATAATAAAAAATATAAGTTAATGATAGCATGACTTTAAGCTTTAACTATATAGAATAAAGTGGTGGGTGTTAGTGTAGTTGAGGACGAGGAGGTCCCGCCGTTGGATTGGTCCCCTATTACATAACTCTCTATTCGCTTCTCTTCTCTTCGATAGATAAATAAATAACGTCCAGCGTGGTCACCCCTATGAATAAAAGACACCTTCCTATGTATAAAAAGTACCTTATGTGAAGATCAGACAGCATGGATATGCAGGGTAAATTACCCTATATATATAGTGCACACTCGCCGTGCACGACGCACGTGGGCGAGTGTCTGTTTGAAAGGCACATTCATGTGTATGGAAGATGCCTTCCATCACACTCGTCTACGCATGTTGCGCACAGATGAACGTGCAAGATAATATATATACAGAGAGAGGGGTAGGGAACAAGCACTTGAGGATAACCATTATAAAATTTTCACATATCATAGCTCAAGAATTTAGAGAATCAGAGTAAAATCTTAGTTAAAACAACAATATTATTATTATTTATTAAGAAATCTCTTAATGTGAACCCTCTTAACATTGTTCACATTTTCATATTTATTGAAGAAAACAATTGAATCTCAAGAATTACAAAGGTGATTAGTACTACATTGACCAGAGGATTGTGATATCATTGAATCGGTTGAGTTTAGCTACAACTTTTTGCATAGTCATAGAAAATCTCAAATTAGTCTAAGAACTTTGAGTGATTATCCTACTCCATTATTTGAAGGACACTCTTATTTGAAGCACGCTCAACACATAGAGATCAACTTTTATTCTTGGTGCATTGAAAAATAAAATTTGATATGTTACAATCATAGGATTTTTTTTTTTAATTGACACCATATGTGTAACTTATGTCAACTAATCCCGAGAGTAATCGATCTAGTCTCATAAAAAAATTTTCACTGGCCATCAAGGTAAATCGAGAAAGCACTCACACCAAACTATATCAGTCCAGCGTTCTTAGGTCAACTATCAATTAAGAAAAATTCATCTGTTAATTAGTCAATACAAAGACTCGATACTTAAATACCTAAGCAAATGAAAAGAGACCCTACTGCTGCATCGTTGGCCCAGGCAACAACCATGGAATTATTGTCCTTAATTGTGGTTGTCAAAATCATCATTCATGACACTCCATTTATACTCCATTTATAAGTATAATCTAGTTTCATTGTCATTAAATGCTTTGCTTCACTAATTGAGAGGATTTCATAACCCAACAACCAATACTCAATCTCAAAGATTAACAAATGTATAAATATACATCAAACACAATGATTTATCTCTCATAAGAAAAGAATGACATATTGAACTCACCAGTGGCACTGTTAGGAAGGGAAAACAAAAGGTAAATTAACTTTTCTTAGAGGATAGATAAAACAAGGTAACTCATTACTAGTGCTCTTTTCCATTGTGGAACAAACATTCACAATTACCAAGCCATATGAAGATATTTGATCAACCCATTTCAGATGGGACAGGTTAGGTTAAGATATTTGGAAGTGACTTGTGAGGCCTTTGTCATCTAGTAACTAAATTTCCTCATTTCTCAGGTAGTCTCTAAGCTAACAAAATCAAGCCAAAGTCTCATCATCAATGACAATTGTGGACGAATTCAAAATTCGCCACATTAATTATCTTAACTATGTACAACTCATGCCAAATTAGGCACTAAAACATATGTTATGCGACACAAAATTGCATAACAAATATTCATATCTTTCACTTTTTTCCTTTGGTGGAAAAGAAAATCTGAACCAATTTGGTTAGGTTCAATATGAACTTAGCTAAGGCAGCCAATGTGTCAAACCGATCCCGATCGTTATTGAACAATCAGGTCAGGTCAGGTCAGGTCATTCGGGACCCACACACAGTCAGACCAGCAGATAGAGAGAGATAGAGAGAGAGGAGCCTAACTCAATGGGTACAAAACTGAACAGATAGATATCAGGTGCAATACTCACCTTGTTCAGCACACTTCTACTAACGTTTGCTTTTGATCATGTTTCCCACAACAAAGGAACATGTACGATCCTCTGCACCTAAACAAAACGATAGCTGAATTAGATTTCAACAGATAAAGTATAGGGGTAAAAAATCTAAGCATCGCCATCTGCGTGACCACGGAGTAGATACTCTGACCACTGACTCAAGGATTTTGCAGCAGACAAGATAACAAAAGATGGGAGGAACAGAGATCATGGAGAATCCAAAAGAATCCACAAAGAGGATACCCACTGCCTCCCTTTACCCCAACAACACATCCTTCTCGGAACCAGAGCACACATCACAAACAGCATCTTTCTTTCTTTCTCTGCTGCTCTCTGAGGGTTAGGGTTGGTTGATGAAATCCATCTTTGAATGATGGATGATCAGGAGGGGATTTCACTTTGGCAGACTTGCCTCGGCCTTTGGGATTGATTGTCCTGTTTTGACTGCATCCGTTTGCCATGACGTCATGAACAAGTTGCTCCCTGGCAGTCTAATTAGCAAATGGGAAGTTGATGCATGAAAGAGTGATAAAATTGAAGTTCATGGAAGAAAATTGAAACAGAACAGGAAGGAAAAAAAACATCAGTTATTAGAGAGGAAGAGAGAGATGTCAACATATTTTATACAAACTTGGAATGCAACAGACTATGGAGTCACGAATTTTGTTTCAGTAGAAATCAATGAGGAAGGCATCTCACTCGAGTTCTCACATGCAATTATTTTCCCATTAGGCCTGTTTGTTTGGCATGGAATTTGGGGGTGTGTGTTGGTTGGAAGTTGAATGGTCTCTCTCGTTGTCATTGTTCAGGCTACCATTAGCTTCATCAGCGTCTTCGTCGTCATCCTGTGTGAAAGATCCTGCTCTCAAGAGTTCTTTGACCTTATGGAATTCGTCATAGTGAGCTTTCCGGTGGTCGTTGAAACTTAGCCTTGTAGCATCTGCTTCAGAATCTGATAGATAAGAGTGCTGTGCAGATTAGAGGATCTGATCATATGTAACATACTAACAAATCTTCTAGACAGGAAAAGAGAATTTTCTTCATCTATGCATCGTGGTGCACACAAATAATTATGTAAAAATCATAAATGCATAAGCATCTGTAGATTGGTATTAGTAATATATTGATATTAGTAATATGAAACCCTTGCAGTCAGTAATGAGACTAATAGATACATAGATAATTGAAACAAATTGTCGGAGGCAAGCACAAATCTCACAACCTACTGAGGATGTAGTATTGCAAATGCTTTATTGAAGAACACTACAAAACCAAAAAAAGTACAAATATGTTATCATCCACTTTCAAAGCAGCCTTACTCTTGCTTCTTTCAGTATTTACTCATCTCAAATTTTGGGCAGTTAGTTGAGTGTATGCAGAGTTTATTTTAAAAGATCCCCTATTCTTGCCTTGGGTTGTTCACAATTGTATACTGGTAGCAATAGTTTTTAGCATTGACGCTTTTCTACCATATCTTCTTTTCTTCAAAAAAAAAATTTGCAAGGTGTGCAGGTAAATGGCTGCATATCAAACATATTCTACAGAACATATGCAATGCTTAATGAAGCATATATCACTTTGTGGATGCATATATTAATGCAGGCTCAAATGCAAACTAGGAAAAGAATATTTACAACAATATGCATTTGCAAACTTGGTAGGCAAGCCATAGCATTCTTTAGTAAAAAGGACTTGCTTCCAATGATATGAAGATAAAAATATGATGTTAAAGAAAAACTACTATCTTTGAAAAGGTAAAAGATACATATATATATATATATATTATATATATTCAAGAGTACACAAATAGTTGTAAGGGAGCCAGTGCAAGTGTCGAGGGATCAAATTATTTATCATCAGAATCAACATTATGTTTACTTTTGCGTAGCAGGACAAGCACCCTGTTTAGCAGGCAAATAGTCTCATGCACAGAGCAGGTGCTGCATCATGATAACTTATAAGCCATATTTCCCAAGGAAGATACAGTAGGGAAAGATAGATCCCTCTTATTTAGTTAAAGATAAAAAAGATGAATAAATATTTGGTGCTTTAGTTCAGTAAGAGAATGATCTCAAATAAACAAGAGCGAGCAAGCATCATGATGACTTGTAGGCAATATTTTTCCAAGGCAGGCAGAAAATAGAGAAGATTGATAGAGGGGAAGAATTTAAAAAAAAAAAACTTCAAACAAAGATAAAATGACAAAAAAAATCACAATAGATTTAATAGTTTCCTCTCAGTCATCAATCTCCTCTTCTCTTTCCAATACCAACAGTAGAAGTGGCGAGCAAAGGTGAAGAATAAGGAGAGGGGGATCCTCCTTCCAATAGCAACAAGAGGAAATGGTACAAGTTACCTGGTATAGGTAAAAGTGTTAAAGATTTTAACCATTCCACTAAAGAATTTCAAGAAGGTGATTTGTGTCAAAATCCAAAGAAAGGTCGTGGGTAATGTTTACCTTATTTAGTGTCAAGATGGTTTGGCTTCTGGAGTCATAGGTTATGGGTTGCCTTTGAGTTTGGCACGTCTTTTTCTATTTTGCTACACTTCTTAAGTCGTTTCTTATGATTTTAGATCTTTAATATGTATATGTTATGGTATGTTTATTTATCATGGATCGAGGATTTTTTATATGCACAATGTTGCAGAAAGCGCTAGGCGCCAGTCGGGCACCCGACTGGGCGCTCTAGTACTTTTAAATTTTTTATATATATATTTTTTTCAACATTAATAATATTGGTATTATTTGTAATTATAAATTATTTTGAAGCAATTTTTAGTGTTTCAATACTAATATTTATGTTTTTTTAGCTTTTTTTTTTAGGTTGGAAGGCAAAAAGAAGTTCAAATTCACTTAAAAAGTTTCCTTGACATTAATTTCATTGTAAAAATTGTTTAGGCTTATTGAAATTAAAAACGAAGGAACGTTATTCTAAATTTCTAACAAATCATCCAATCACAATAAGTAACTAACAAGTTAAACATATAGTGAAATCAATGTTGTAGAAAGTTCTAGGCGCCAGTCGAGTTTTTGGTTCGGCTAGGGTCCGTTTAGGCCAAAATTTTCAACACTGTATATGCATACGTTGTGATATGTTTACTTTATTTACCATGCTTTGAGATTCAATCTATGCATGCTTAGAGATTATCCTTGTTCCACTGAGATGTATTATCATGGCATATTAGGCATGAATGTATAGAAAATTGATATTGTACTCATCTATATGGTGTAAGATATAATTGAGTTTGATGAGTATGACAACGTGCACCTTCTGATTTATATTTTTTATGGAACAAAGATTAGATGAGGGGAATATTAGACATAAAATTAAAATAGTTTGCCTAGTATTTTACCTTTGCAAGTTTGTCTAGTGAACTTTTGCAGATTTTAGGACACAGCTTTCTCGTAGATGAAAATTTTGCTGTCTGGGACCCTCTTAGCCTTAATCCCTCTATTCCACCACCCCACCTCGGTCATGAATATGGGCATAACAATGGTGATAAGCTTCTGGGACAAGTTGGATTCATCCTTTTATTGATTAATGGGTCTGACTTTCATGTTTGGCAGTTTCATGTTTGTGTGTTCGCCAAGCCTTTCATATTTTTTGGGAGACATTTGTGATGCATATTTATTTATCAAATCTGTTTCACTTTATACTCTGGACTCTGGAGTTTAATCTTCAATTTGTGGGATTTTTTTTCCTTTTGTAACCTTGGAGATCTGTAACTGTATTTTCTGGCCCTTTTTCATTTTGACTTATGGCTTTCCAACAGGCCAATATTTTGAAGACTCAGGTAGTCAGGCATTCACATTTTTGAAGAAATAAGACCAATTTGTAAAAGAAGTATAAAAAGATGAAATAAAAGACAGGATAAAGAAGTAAAATCCCAACCATCATCTTCTTCCATGGCATCAGTTTCTTCTTCAGAGGAGGTCCAATCCCCATTTGAGCTTCTGCTTGAAGAAGCTACATCGTTCAAAGCAGTAGTGAGAGCTTCTGCGTGGGCAGAATTATTCATGCACTCATCAAAGGCTCGTTTTGGTGAAAGAGAACCTACAAATCAAAACATTTCACCCAAGCTACTACTCAATGAACACTACAAAAGAAATATAAGAGATTATAAAATTTAATTAAATGTTTAATATATACCATCGTCATCAATCATATGGTGGAAAGGTGTCTTGGGTTCAGTAATTTTCTGCCTCACTGGTTTATTTGCTTCAATTTCATCCAAGTTTTCTTGATTCCATCTAACCCTACCCTTTCTAGAATGGCAATAACAAAACAAAGCAAAGCAAAATGGTGTGGTTTGATGAATTCATACGTCAGGAACATAACTGAATTCATTTTCAGGAAGTACTGCACATATATTAGCAATACGAGGAAAGAATACGTAAAAAGATAAATATAGAGGGGCATTATTCATGAAAGTGTTTTTTTTATCATTGAGTCTCACTTTGTTATCCTGCATGAGCAAGTAAAATAACTAAAGAGGAGTAATTATGTCAACTAAATCATATTAACTTTCAGATATTTTGGAAAGGAAACATATGCTATTATGTTTGAACCAAACTGATTCATCTGATTACCCCCACCTCCCTTCCAAATTGATATACCACTCACCTCATTTTCAATTCTTTCTTTTCCCTAGAATTTTAAAACCCCTCAAAGCTCCTGCTCTCTTCAACTTATAACCACACTATCGTCTCCTTCTCCTCCAATCCTTGTATGACCTTCCCTCTTCAAGTGTTTGGCATCATTTCTCCAGTGGCAATCTCAGCAAGTGAAGGCAACAGTGTGATCTCCTATTGCAGCACTTTCCACTTATCATGGTTGATCCGGGGTCAATATCCGGTCAGCCAACAAGCCAGATCAGCTTCCTGAGTCAAGGTAATACCCCAGTCAGCTGGTCAACAAAAAGGCCACCTGGGCAGTTATAAA
>JBBPFQ010852368.1:0-12271 GCA_037974815.1 Kaempferia elegans
CAAACCCTAATCCAGGGCTAGCGTGCCGGTGGTAGCGCAGCGGCGCAGGCAGACCTCCGCTCCGTGTTAGAGTGGGCTGTATAGGGATAAGACGCCGGTTTTATGGGGGCGTCGACTCGTGGAAGATTCTGGAATTTGAAGATGATTCGAGTGGACGGTGGATGAAAGAGAAGCAACAGATTCCAACGGCGAAGATAAACTAGCGGAAATAAAGCAGAAAGACACGTGGCCGGTGGTGATAGGCATCGTGCTTTCATTAACTCCATGCATGATGCATGCCAATTTCAGTGGACGGGGAAGGAACTTTTCTAATTCGAGAAAAGTATTTTAAGAGCAATAATAATAATGAGTTTGTTCAAGTCCACTTTGATCTGTTGACAAGTCAAAGTAAACTTTATTTGACAATTATTCGTACTTGGTAACAAATATTTTCTACTTGTTTATTCAAAATACACCTCTCAAAGCAAAGAAACCAATTGTTATTATTATTATTGTAAACTCTATAGTACTTTAAAAAATAATTCAAATCTAATAAAACAAGACTCATCAATCAGGTTAATAAATTCACATGAATAGCAAATTGTCTTAATATTATATTTCCATAGACTTGTTTAGATTGTAGTGATGCCCAACACTGATGGGAATGTAACTTGGTCAAAGTGAGTAGGCTACATGGCACATCGCAATGTATTGGGTCAAACTACCAGGGCAAGGCAAGCATTGATGAGCAATTAGGAGACTTGAGATTAAACAGAAAATTAAATTGCACGTTCATTAATCTAAATAGATCTATTAAGAACAAGATTAAAGACTGGACCAAGCATATTTATTGAAACAAGAAAAGGTACAAGTGGTGGTATTTGCATTGCATCACAATCCCTTGGACTTTAACTTTGTCGTCTCGCATCCTAGAAACCGAAAACTAAAGCAGGGTGAAAAGGACTGGTTGTCTGGGTAATTGTTCAAACTCTAGGCGACAAAACTGCCAAATGCTGAACATGATCTTCCAGATGAGAAACTAAACGAAAAAAACTGCTTGCGGTATTACATTACCATTCCACCATCAATGGTAAAGACCTGCATCATAATACAGTGAAATGCTCTTAGGAAACATAGCAAAAAGAAGATAAATACAGTTCATACAAGGGAACAACATTGAAAAAACGCTCATGAATTCGAAAGCAAGTGCTTGACTGTTGTTACACTTCGATAGGATGAATGGTTCCATCGTTACCTGGCCAGTAATGTAACTTGATGCGGGATTTAGGGCCAAGAACTCCACCAAGCCAGCAACTTCTTCTGGTTGGCCGTATCTCCCTGGATAATCATTTTAGGTGATAACAAACTTATAATATTGTGAAAATTGGAAATAATAATAATATTGCCTTGCTTGTTTGCAAGAGCATAATTACATGATCCAACATATACCCTACGCCTAAAAGGTTAAAACAAGAAGTATCGCCCGTTACACATAATTCCTTCTACTCTAATAGCATACAAAGCATGATCCAAAGTATTAGCAGGCTATTGGCAAAGCTGAAGATAATTTGCAGTATAATCATAAAAACTCAGCAACAAAAATAGCTGCAGCTGAAACATAAGCCTAGGTAATTGGAAGCTGAGATGAAAAAAGTTCCTAAGACGATCTAAATCGGAGTAGTGGTACACAATTGGGACAAAATTCAAGCAGAGACTGCAAGAGCTCCAAACAGGCAAAAGGTTTACAGTTTATTACTGCATATAATTATATAGTTGGTAGGGTAGTGCCTTAAAACAGATCCAACTTTAATGAAGAAAGCATTATGTGCTTCATGTAAAGACAAAAAATCACATTTCTAATTTACCTAGGGGTATGGTCCCCAATATTTTCTTCTCAATGTCTTCGCCTAGTTTAGCAGTCATATCAGAAGCAATGAATCCAGGAGCAACAGCATTCACCTACAAAAATATCAGTAGACAATCAGAACAAAGAGAATTAGAAAACTAAATCGAGTCTTTTACACGACCAAAACATATATTTACATTGATATTCCTGCTTGCATATTCCTTTGCAACACTTTTAGTAAAACCAATAACTCCAGACTTTGCAGCGCTGTAATTAGCTTGGCCAACATTCCCCACAAGGCCAACAACAGATGCTATGTTAATAATTCTCCCCTATTCAAAAATAAAGCAAAATGAATGGTATATTGGCAATGTACAAAAGCATAATGTGATGCAGCAAATTGATTGATCAGAGGGTGTAACATTTGCAGCCTTCATAAGATTGTCAAGGTATATATCACTAAGAGGGCAATTCATTAATAAGCATAAACTGCATAAAAACTCAACCTGTAGAGAGGCAAATTTTAAAGTGTAAATATTTTTGCATTCAAATCATAGAATGTGATGATAAGAACAGTAGATATCGAAGATATCATACATATCTAACAACCGCAAAAGAGAATAACTACACATTAAGCCCAACTACTAGTCAAAAACTTGAACCCAACTTAACTAAAGTTGCCATCCACTTCTGTAAGCTCTTTTCATTAGCCCACACCTCACCATGTAGAACCAAACTAGAATCACAATCTCCCTGCCTAAAGCTCAAGGTGAAAATACTAAGTGAAAGCCAATAATCATCCCTAATTGGCTAATGTGCTGCATGTGAAACTCAATAATAGCGCAAGCATTACATAGACAACCCTCTCCGAATAAGATTTAGCTTGCCATACCTAAGATTTAGCTCCACTTTGCTACCAATTCTAATAACTAGTCCAATGAGAGAATTGGCTAATTAAATTATTAGGCAAAAAAATTGAAAATTTAATGATAATTAGTTTATATTAATAGCAAGACACTGGAAAGCACATCCCAGCCCTAGCTATACCTATCTAACAGGAATGCAAATATATGACGCAAAACCAGTAGGTCTATTGTTCCAATATCTTCTTGCAATGGAATCATATGTCAATTATCTTATCTAATTTAATGTAGTACCACAGCAATTACCAATGAACTCAAGAATTCTTCAGTACAGGTGATCGCACATAGTGGCAACAATAATACATTCGTATCATCGTTTTTAGTCATAATCCTATGCAAGATTGATTTGGTGTTACGGGATCAGATCAGTAGGGTAGGATCGTAGAATCATACAAACCTACAAACTATGAATCACATCCCTCTCAATGAAATAAATGAGGCCCGCTAAGAACCCTTGCACCCGCCCATTACACTTTTAAAACCTTATCCAAAGCAAAAACACAATTGAACGGGCTGAAGCTTCGAAGGCTCTCTCCTCTCCTTCGTCCACAGCTACAGCAAAGAGTGGAGCAGTGAAAGATTGGTGAGGAAGATGCAGTTGGTGAGTCCTGATACCGCCCAACCCGGCCTGCCCACTCTACACCATGCCTGAAGTCCATCACCCAAATCTCTCTTTGCTTCTTCTCTCGCCTCCAAAATCGCCATCACTTCAAAGTTCAAGGGCAGGCATTTCCGGCGGCTTTCACTATCAGCTTCTGCATCCATATCCATCAAGGCCCTAGAAGCCTCGTTCAAGGCCGACCAATTTGAAGACAGCGTGCAAGCCACGGAGAAACAGATAGTAGAGCAGTTATACCTCATCTTCCTTATGATCGTACCGATTCTACCGATCCTAACGATTCTGCACAGACTCCATCACAAAAAATGATTCTAAAAGATTCAGGAACAATTTGGTACTTGCAGATTGCAGGACCGTACGATCCTACGAACCGAATCACGATTCTGCACACCATGATTCATTTCTTTCAAAATTTACTGCGACCGGCAAAGAATAATCTAGTAATGTGTGCAATTAAATTAAACCAATAAACTGTCAATAGATTCCCTCCTGGATAACAAAAGGATTGCATGCTTAAATATTAACTATGTTATAGCAAAACTAAGAAGAATAGTGTACCTTTTTCTTCTTCAACATTATTTTGGATGCTGCCTGCAGAGTTGTTTATTGTAAAAATGGAGGGTTAACTAATTTATAATACAAAACTCACAAACAAAAATCTTAGAGGTTAACGAGCAGACCTGTGTACAAAGGAAAACGCCAGTAAGATTCAAGTCAATGACTTCCTGCCATTGAGATGTTTTCATTCGCATCAACAGTGTGTCTCGTGTAATTCCTGAAAGCATCAATTAATATTCATTATCAGGAAACAATATATTTTAAAAAAATTCAAACCAAGAGTTGAGATTCTAAGGACCTGCATTATTAACTAAAATATCAACTGTTCCCCATGTATCAACTGCCTGGAAGAATCAGATTTACAATATAGACAGTTACAAGCTAAATGTGAGGACATTGAATGTGTAGTGATTCTAACTAACAGTTTTTATCATAGATTCCACATCAGCTTCCTTAGAAACATCGCCACCAAAAGTAATTGCTTGACCACCAGATAACTCAATCTGCAGATATTGGTGAAAAATCAAGGCACAGCATTACTCACTGCTTCAAGAACGCCTTACCAAGAGAAACTGTATTGGCAAAAATCATTTCAGCATAACCAGAAACATATTCAGTTCACAACTTTAGAAACATTGTTCATTTGCCTTTTGAGTCAAGCATCAATGTATCTATTTGCAAAGGTTATTTTAAAATCATGGTTGTTAAAATCAGTAATGGTAGTATCGGGATTAGATGAATGAATTGTTTCTTTGAATAACAGATTAATAATAACACAAATGATAAATTATAAACAGTTGAATTGATAGAACTAGATAAGTAACACATAGAATATTATCATAAATTAAAAATCTTATATAAAATTATAACAATATTAAAAATTAATTCATATATAATAAACCATATTTTTGTTAATATAAAATAACAAAATTATATAAGTATATTACAATATTTAATGACAACATATCAATAAATATGAAGTTATTAAATATTGTTAGATTATAAATATAAATTTAATAAAAGTATACTATCAGTTAATATCTCATATTAGGATTTAATTGGGACTTCAATCATATCAAAAGCAAGATTATAGGAAGGGGATTGAAACTATTGTCAATTGAGAGATGCATTGTATCTCTCTCGATCAATAATAAGCAAGACAGAGAGATGGATAAGGTGCTTGGCCTAGTTGGTGACTGATTGTGAGATTACCTGATCAATCTCACAATAAATTGAGTAATAGTGAGGCTATGTGATTTTGAATTTAAGATAAGATAATGACTCTTTGCTCCCAATTCGCTACGATTCAAGCAAAGAATCAGCAAAAAAGAATGGCTAGATCAGTCAAGTTTTTTAAAGTAACTAATTTAAGCAATGTGAAGGTATTCTATCCATTTTTTTTCTCCAATTGACCAAATTTCAATTAGTTCCATCTATTCAAAGAGATTACTTGACCAATCTCACAATAAATTGAGTGATATAGTGAGCCTATGTGATTTGGAATCTAAGATATGATACAGACTCTTTGCTCCCGTTTCGCTAGCATTCAAACAAGAATCAGCAAAAAAAATAAAAAAAGGCTAGATCAGCCAAGCTTTTTAAAGTAGTTAATTAAGCAAATGCAAAATATATTCTATCCATTTTTTTCTCTGATTGACCAAATTTCAATTAGTTCCTTCTATTTCCCAATGTATTCTACTCATTTTAGATAATTTCTTGAAAACTTTAGTTTGTTAAACTTTATGAGACGACTAATTGCAACAACAACAACCACCACCATCACCAAGCCTTATCCCACTAGGTGTGGTCGGCTATATGGATCATTTTACGTCATTGAGTTCTATCTCCTATTCTATTATTATCTACACTTAAATAAATTTTATCTTATTTTATTGTTGTTAACCAAGTCTTTTTAGTCTTTATCATTCTTGTTTGATATGTGTATCGCATCACCTAACTGGAGCATTTATGAGATGACAGATTACTAAAAAAATATGAAATCATCCTATATTTGCATGGATTGAACTCGACCAATCCATAATGATAACAGAAAAATTGGCAATCATGTTTATGAATTATGATGGACAAATATACAACCTTGCCATCTACCCATGGATTTTAACTCATTTTTAGAGGTAATCTCTTTGAATCTTTAGTATTCAAATGACTTCATCTATTGTAATCAGATGAGCGATTTCCCCAAAAAAAAAAAATCAGGTCGACCTTTACCAAAACTTGGGAAATATAGAGGAACCTAATGATTTTTATTTTTTGACAGCCATGTTTATAACAGACAAAATATGTCTGGATATGTAAATTCTGGTCCTCAATACTGCAATGGTGCCTAACAGTCAAACCTTGTACTAATACGTTCCCTATCATCTCTAACATAAAATGTATCTTCTCATGGCACTCCAAGCTACACTATAAAATCTTCTTACATTCAAACACTCTTGTTCTTAGAACTTACATGGCTAAATTTAAAATGAAAAATACAATAAAAAAAAGTTTTCTCAATTGCAGACACTTTAGAGTGCTGATGTACTGTAAAATGATACTACAAAAGATGTCCTCCAGGGGTAAAACGTAATTTGCAAAGAAACATGTCAAATTAAAGAAGCAAAAAGGCAATAATAAAGTGTGATGTATAATTTCCAGAGCCAAATCCCATCACTACATATTTCTGTTGGAGGACCAAACAAAGAAACATTACACTCACAGATGATAACCTGAATCAAAAATAAAATATATATGACAAATAAAGTGAACCTACTTCTTTGGATACTTCTTCTGCTTCCTTGGACGATCTTGCATAATTCACAAGAACCTGACTTCCATAGAGAATAATAATTAACGGAAACTATAAAAAAAATGTTGTTCAGTAGAAATATAGCATTCATGGTACTAACTCTCCAAGATCCACAAGTGGGCCAAATTAAGGAAATTAAAACAGCAATAATCTGTGTTTTGGACAGGGAACTCACACTACAATTTTACTGGAAAAGTATATTTTTCTCAGGAATCATAGTACTAACTGTAGAAGCTGTTGTGTGCACCAGAACTTGGACACTAACTCAAAATGAGAGACTCCGTGTGGAGATGGATTTGAAACCAACTTTCAGCAATACACTCCAAAAGAAGTTGTTCTCCGAAGAATGTTCAATCACTCCAAATAGCAAGTTGCAGAAATTACACACACACACACAACCTACTTCCAAGTCACTGCACATCATGTCAGGTCATTGGCTTGCTGAAGTAAAAATATGTGCCAAAAGTATTTTCAAGTGCAATAACAGGTCTTAGTCGAACATATGTAGCTGGCTACATGGATCTTATCTTGACTTCGCTTAGTTTTATGTGAGCCCATATCATTCGCATTACCTAGGTCATTTAGGTATCTTTTAATTAAATACAAATTTTCTTTGGTAACTACTTACCCCTCACACCAGCTCTAATTGATTTGTGTTATATTTCTCATTTTATCACCTATTGGAACTCCACTTATCTGCAAACAGATAATAACAATTTTCATTTTTTTCTTCACATCATAACTGTCCACATGCTTCTCAACATTGTCATTCTCTATGTTTACAATCCAATACTCTGACTTACAGCATGATGAAACACACGACCACATATTCCTTTTTACCTTAATGCCTTGTTTCCTACACTACAAGGAAACTGCTAGGGAATGGGGAAAAAAATGTAGAGAAAAGGGATTGAGAAATATTTTCCAACTGTTTCCTTAGAGGAAAGAAATCATAAATTTTAGAATTTTATTTATTAAAAACATAACAAAATAAAGTTCCAAATCAGATTTAAACTTTTTAAAGTCAAATTTAAACTCCATTGCATGCAAAAGTGAGTTCTCTGACTAAATCAAATGCAAGTAATATAAGGGAAACTAATGGAAATTTTCCTCTGACTTTTTCTGCCTTGTAAATTTTTTCCCATCACTTCATTTCCTCCTCTAGTAGAAAACAAGCTTTAATACAATAATCACACGAGACTCTGAAATTTTTTATTTAGGTATGTATATCAATGCAAGTTTGCATCCATACTTAAATCGCAATATTTGAAAATTTATTTGTACTAATATCAACTATATTTAACAAATTAAATTCTAAAGAATTTCAAGGCCTATGAAACAATCTTTACTAACTAATATGCATATGATAAAAGGTGTCCTGTATACATATATAGCATCATCCTGATTTGTTGTCCAGATTAGTAAAATCCTAAGCCAATGGCATGATGTTGGTCTAATACAAGATTACAAGACTTGTCATCTTCATTTCATGAATCCTGCAGAATGATATGCTTGCTCAAGCAATTGTAATCTCAACATACATTTAAACAAAATATCATGAACACAATTTTTTATTACAAGGCATGCATCAAATCAACTGACCTTGCAACCAGCTTTGCCCAGTTTTAAGGCTATTGCTTTTCCTATACCTCTGGATGCTCCAGTAACAATGACAACAGGTGCTTCTAACTTTTGAGCCTCTGCAGTAATGGGTTGTTCAACTGCTGCAACATGAGTTCTTACACCTGCATATCCAATCAGCAAGTGTACAGATCGTTAATGGGCTACTTAAATTTTTAAGTCGTTGACACTAAATTATCAATGGACCGGCCCCATGCTTGCCACAGCCTGGACCAATTTGAGGCTGTGAAAAAACTATGCAGTGCCTTCTTAGTTCGGACAAATTCAGGATGTAACAAACACGGCCCAAATTAGGGGTGCAAACAAATCAAGCTTGTTTGCAACCTTTTCTAGTCGGCTCTAAAAAATATTTGATTCGTATTCGAAATTATCGAATTCGAGCCGATCTCAAACATGTACGATAATGTTTTCAAGCTAAATTCAAACCCATAATATTTTGTTTGATTGTTCACAAGTTGCTCTCAAGCCGAACTCAAATCAAATTCTGGTTATTTTTATACAATTTAAATTTAAATATGCTCAAATTAAGGTCCAAATAACTCGAACCATTCGATCATGCTCGAATTAAGGTTCAAACAATTCGAATCAAACTTGAGCTCGAATTTTATTTCGAACCGAGTTCGAGCCAAAATTATTTGTATTTTTGAACTTCAAATCGAATCGAATATCACATATATTTTTCAAGCTCAAACTCAAATATCAATATTTTCATTCTATTTGGCTCCGTTTGATTTGTTTGCACCCCTAGCCCAAATAATCCAGGGTTAGACCTAGCATGAGCCCAAGCTTGGGGGATGAGTTTGATACCATTTTTTTTTTTCTAATCTTTATGATTTTAATTATATTTTACATTAAAATCCCAATATAAATATTTACAAATATCAATTTTATTAAGTATTATTAAAAATATTTTGGATTAATAGCTAGTATTAGTACTTTAATACGAAAATATGGCGGGCCAAACTTGACCAACAAGCATTGCTACATATGTAGTACACAGCCCTAGCTCATGATTGGGCATCGGCTTGACCCAACACAACCTGACCCAGCAGTCAGCATAGACATGGCAGACCACGCAATGACAATGAGTCACCTGGACTCTTTCAACATGTATATTGCCACTAGCTTGATATCCCAAGCCACTACGCACCCGAACAAATTTCCCATGTAGACAAAAAAAATTTAAGTCATTGTAGCATGTTGATCTAATGTTTTACTTCTTGGGTGGCACACTTGCTAATTTGTCCTATGAATGAAGAATAAAAAAATTGATTACGTTCATAATCTGAGTCGAAAGTAATTAAGATCATATAGACTATATGACATAGCACCAAAATAGAACCATCGAACCACCAAGAACTAAGAGAAGTCACAAAAATCGAAGCATCGAATCACTAAGAACTTAGAGAATATTTATGAAGGGGAGGAACTCTCGAATCTCAATTCAATGGATAGAAAAAAAAAACTTTATTCAATTGGTTGACAAGCATCTATTAAAGGGGTCATCTCAAGTAATTTGCGAAGTTTTAAATTAGATTTCTTCCATTACTAGTTCATGATATTTGCTTTGCATAGTTTCTTTTTTTGGCTTTTCTGAATAACACAAATGAGTTAAATTTGTGAGCTGAAGTTTAATAGAAAAAAGTCATAAATCAAATATAAATTTAACCATTTGAGACAAATATTGGTATAGTGTCAATATACTAATTGAAAAAAGAAATACTAAAAAGCTTAGCATGCAGATATGGTGACTACAAATAACTACAATAGCATATACTTTAAATCACCTACTACATGAGAATAATTAAAATCATACCTCCATTTGATATAATAATTTATGTATTTAATTTATTATAGAGTATTTATTTTTGTTCGGACCCAGTGTGGCCAATTGCCCACACTGGGCCTTAGTTGGCTCCGCCCCTGGTCAAGGAGGTGCCAACGAAATCGTCAAGGAGGTGCCAACGACCTGCATCACTTTTCCGATGGCTGAGGAAGGGAATTTTCACTTGAGCAGGTTTTTTGCAAGGAAGAATGGATTCATAGGAACCCAAGTGTCTACCAGGGCGGGAGGTGGCAAATGATGAGGGACTGTTGCAAGCAGCTAACAGCACTGATGTTTCTCAGCTAAGAAGGAATCGACATCAAGGGTTGGAGTACAAAGATGAAATACGGCGAGGTCACGTGCTGATGCACCGAGAGATGCTATAGGCGTTAGCTTTGTGAGTAGGAAAGAAGGGAAGGGGTGGGTAATGAAACTGTGAAAAGAATAGGATGAACAAAACTATAGGGAGAGAAAATGGTTGTGGTGGATCGTGGAGATGAACCATAACGAAGAGAGGAAGAAGCAGTGGTGGTGATTGTGACAGTGGGAGAGGAGATGGATGGGGATAGCTAGTATGAGACACAATCACTATGCTTCAACTTTGATAGCAATTGACTCATCGCCAAATTTGAATCATCAAACCATCCACGAATTTGGAAGAAATTTATGAATCAAAGGGGATAAATGTCTTTTTATAGATTGACAATAAGGCTTATTATAAGTAAAATAAAAACTTTAATTATTCCAATAATAAATCGAAATGATTTCATCTAAAAGCTAAACATTATAATAAACTGCAAAAATTTGCCGATTTAGACAGTTCTAAACTTTTCAACGGAATATTAAATGAGATTTAACATCTCTTCAATTGATTTAAAATGATGGGCGGGTACGTTAAGACCACGATCCTATTCTTCACTAAACCAAATTAAGTAGGGACTAGCTTTAAGAATTCGAGACCTAGCAATATGGGATTGAATCCCCGGTATCATAAGTAACAAGATGACGAAACGGATACCAGAGGAGGCGACGCCACCGTCAGAGCTGAGGCCTGCGCTAAGAACTGGGGACCTCGAGGCGAGTCCGTGACCGACGGCTGGGAAGAAGCTCCGGATCTGCGCGGACCTCCGGAGGACGGCGGATTTGACAGGGAGAAACGAAACGCGAGTGAAGGCGATGGAAGAGGCGGCCATCGCAGATCTGGAGAGAGGGAGAAGACGAGAGGGGAGACTGGAGAAGTAGGGTAGGACGGCCGCCAGAGAAGAGTTGGCGTAGAGTGGAGTGGTGCGGCGTCAATTCGGAACGAAGGTCGAAAGCAAGTCGCAAGGGAAACAATAAAATATTTCGATTTTTAAAATAAAAAATATTGATATTTTCTATTTTACTAAATTGAGTGTATCAATCAATTTACCATGTTAAATTTATCAATCATTAGTCAACTTTTCTTAATTTATCATTTATTAAATTGTCTATACTCTAAAAGAACTATTACTTATAATTTTTTATTTAGACTATGAAATACATACACACAAACACATGAGATACCGATTACGTGTAGGTTGCATTTGGTGAGAAGTAATCAGCATTATAATGTAATTAAGATTATATTATAAGATTGGTTACTTTATTTGGTATCATTTTAATCCTATAATGTAATCTATATTACAAAAGAAATACCATGTAATCGAATTACATTCCAAATTAAAATTTAATATGTCAAAAATACTCCTAACTTATCTCATTAAAACACGTCCTCAATAAATTTGTCAACATCACCTCCGTCAATAGAGGCTGGTCCACCACCCACCACCGCCAGCCTCCCCCTGCCCACCGGTAGAGGTTGCAGGATATTGTTATCATTTTATAATAATACAAATTATATTCCTTATAAACAATAATGGGCAACAAACAAAAGAATATAAGTACTCTTATAATCAAAGATTGCATACATTTTTTTACCAAACATAGTAATGTAATATTGATTATATCACAAGCTTGATTGCATTACACCTAACCAAACATAACTATAATGTAATTTGTATTACAAAAGATAATGTACAATTTCAAACCT
>JBBPFQ010852476.1:0-12268 GCA_037974815.1 Kaempferia elegans
TCCATCCCATCAAAACCCAATCCAACGTTATCAAGGTACTACAACCGAGAGAACTAAACTTTCCAAAATAACTAATTTATTAAATTTAATCACGTTAATAAGTTGGCTAAGAAATATATTTATATCATGTTTACAAAAAATAGTAAAATACGCCACAAGAAAAAGAAGAAAGATTTAAACATGAATATCAATATTTTGTTGCGGCGGAGGAGAGCCTTAATTAATGACTTAAAAGAAGAAATTAAAGAAGCGTGTCGGTTGGGACGTGGCAGCCGCCGCCGGCTGAGAGATGACCGCTTTTTCTTCGGTAGCCCAATCCGCTTCCGGCGTCAGCGGCAGGTTGAGGTCGATTCCCAGGCCCTTCGCGGTCGAGCACTCCGTCAGCGAAGACGACGGGGCTGCTGCCACCGGTCTGCTCTCGGCTGTGGCTTGTCCTCGTTTATTGACCTCGTAGTGGGCTCTCATGTGCCCGCCTAGCGCTTGCCCCGTCCGGAACGACTTGTGGCACAAAGAGCAAGCGTGAGGCTGGCTCTGATCTGTCGGTCCGGTGGCGACCGATGCGGCGGATGCGGCGGCGCTGTTTTCGGCAGGGCGCTTCCGGTGTTTGGTTTTGTGGCCTCCCAAGGCCTGGTACGAAGAGAATGCTTTGCCGCACTCGGAGCATACATACCGCAACTGGTTCTGCTGTGTCGGCGCTATATATACAAAAGGAGTTGGCCGTTGGATCGGCGGTGGCGGCGGAGGCAGAGGTGGTCGATAACATCGTATCGGCATCGGGCACAAAACCAGAGGCTGCGCTTGCTCTGGTGGAGGAGACAGCGGAAGCGGTTGGTTCTGTTGCTGCGGAAGAGGAGGAGATACGGCTCTCTCCGCCGGAGGAGGTAGCGGAAGCGGTTGGTTCTGTTGCGGCGGAAGAGGAGATAAGACTCTCTCCTCCAGAGGAGGTAGCGGAAGCGGTCGGTTTTGTTGAGGCGGAAGAGGAGATAAGTCTCTTTCTGCCGGAGGTAGGGGAAGTGGCTGATCCTGCTGCGACAGCGACGGAGGTGAAATCGGAGGCACTACTTGCTGCTGTTTCGGTGGAGATGACGATGGCAACGGAAGCCACTGGCTCTGCTCCTCCTCCTCAGGCCGCAAAAGCGAGGACCTCGCTTCCTCCGCCGGAGTCATCTCTTCGTCGTGGATGACCGGAACCCTTGATAAGGCCAGGAGCGCAAGGATACACTCCTTCTCGTCTTCGGTGAGCCCAGAACCCGACGGAGGCGAAGAGCGGCGACGCTCCATTCGCCTTCGCTTAGGCACCCACAAGTCCAGCGATGGAAAATAGTAATCGCCGGTCGCAATTAATAGTCTGCTTAATTTTCCTCGAAGCCTCTGTAATTCTACTGTGGAACAGGTGAAGAGGCAGTAGATTAGAAGAGCGAGTGCGGATTACGGACACTTTAACTTGTATTATTTATAGCGAGAAGTAGAGAATTAGTAGGAAAGCGAAACAGATACAACTAGCAACTGCCAGAGAATTAGTCGACTGTGGCGAATTTTTAACGAATCAATCAAATCCAATCCAATTTATTAATTTTTCAACCCTACACACCGCTCAATTTACTATATTTTTTTTCTTGTCAATTGACTCCAAATTTAATTTGTGAAATATGTATAAAATGTTGGTTAATGGGGAATTTTCTTGTTTACTTTCATTAACAATAAATGTATATTTATTTTTAGGGATTTGGATCGGGTTTAATTACTCGTGATTGGGCCGGGCTTGGTCTAATGTGATTCGACCGATTCGTAAAATAACGGCTGGTTCTGCTGAAGCGTCGACGTGGCACGTCCCATCGCCGTCAAGACGAGGGAACGAACGGCGTGGAACGATTGTTGTTCAGCGAAACCATGACACGTGATGCGCACGTGAAGGGGAGTGGTAATTTCAGTAATTTACTGTGGCAGACGAGCCGTCTTGTTTAACGATGTCGCACTTGGGAGCTAAGAAAAGGACTCGCGCTGCTTGACGCCGTGCCGTCGTCGTCTTGGAGAAAGGAGAGGAGGCGGAGGAGGTTCCGGTGGCGGAGCAAGTGATCGGAACACGATGAAGAACATATTCAAGATCAAGCGGCACCCTCACCGATCCAACGAGATTCCCTCCCCCTCTTCGGTGGCTCAGTCGCCGGCGCCGTCGCCCACAGCTGCGGCCTCCCCTTCGTGCGCGGAAGACCACAGGGGCGCTTCGTCCGCTGCGTCTCCTACGACACCATCCCCGGTCGAGCCCCCGCGGGCAACTGCTCCCCCCGGGGAGGACCGTCAGGACTACTTCTCGTCGGAGGAGGAGTTCCAGGTGCAGCTGGCGCTCGCGATCAGCGCTTCGAATTCGGAGTTCGGGGGCGATTTGGACAGTGATCAGATCCGAGCGGCGAAGCTGCTGAGCTTGGGGAGGGACCGGATCAACCAGGATCGGGAGGAGGGGACGTCCGAGTCGTTGTCACGGAGCTATTGGGTGAGTTCTCCTATTGATCCTGATTGAAGAAATTGAAGAGGATTTTTATTAGTCCTTTGATATTGCAGGATTTTTGGTTTTTTTCCAGTCAAATTTCGTGCGGTAACTGAGAATTAAGAGTGAGGTTAGACCTTGTTTTGAGTGGAAATAGGGTTCATTCTAGGTTGACTAATGTTCTAACTCCCACTTGTTGCTCATATTTGTTTATATTAGGAGGTACTTAGGTAGTCGATATTGGGTTTTCTGCTATTTCAAGGGAGTGGACACTCTTGTTTATTGAATCACTTCAAATTTCTCTCTATTAGTCTTCCTTTTAGGGTATTGATGGGTTCTGTGTGCAGGATTACAATGTCCTCGACTATGATGATAAAGTTGTGGATGGGTTCTATGACATTTATGGTCTCTCTGGCAATTCTGCAAGTGAGAGAAGGATGCCATCATTAACTGAACTCCAAACAAGGATCGGGGATCTAGGTTTTGAAGTCATCGTTGTTAACCGTGCAATTGACCCTGCATTAGTAGAGTTGGAGCAAGTGGCGCAGTGCATTTTGTTAGGATGCCCTACTACTGAAACTGGAGTGCTGGTTCAGAGAGTATCTGAATTGGTGATGGATCATATGGGTGGCCCTGTTAGAGATGCAAATGACACACTAACAAAGTGGATGGAAAAAAGTACGGAACTACGAACAACACTTCAGACGAGTTTGCTACCAATTGGCTGCATAAGAGTAGGGTTATCCCGGCATCGTGCTCTACTATTCAAGGTTTGTTCATCTGTTTTTCATGTATAGTTTGCTTTTGCAACTTCAATATATTGTTAGCGAAATTTATTGCTATTCCATTGGACATGGTATATATTTTTGATGGAACTTATAACCTTATTTATTTATTTATACTATTTTGTTGTTGCTACATGATAATCCAGGTTCTTGCGGATAATATTGGCATTCCTTGCAAGCTCGTAAAAGGGAGTCATTACACAGGCATGGATGATGATGCTATTAACATAATAAAGTTGGATGAAAGGTTTGCGCTTCCATATTCTTCCTCTTGGTGTTGCATTGATTTTTTGTATACTAACATTACCTTTGTGACAATGTGGAATCATTTTCTATCAGATTTTATTCCTTGATTGAATTTCATATGTCAAATATCTGTAGTGGCCTATATAAATGACAATACCTGAAATTGTTGTATTGGTGATGATATTTTCTATAATATAAAATGGTCATAATGAACTTGAAACAATTACATATAAGTATATAACCTTTGGCAACATGATTTGCTTAAGAAACTAAACATGCGGTAAAACGACTTTGTATAAATTCACTGACAACCAACAACTAATTTCATCTAGAAAAAGGTACCAAGTATCATGTTTTATTAGAATGTATAGAAGTTATCCCATTTGCCAGAGCTTCACTCGTAGGAACAAGAAATAATAGGAAGTGGGAATACAAAGGCAGAGTACCAGCAAAAAAAAATCAGTATAACAAGCAAAATTAGTAATGAAATATGTAGATGATTGTTGAGTGGCTTTGCAAAGAGCAGGAAGGTGGAGATCTGTAGGTTCTGGGAACATGATTTGATACCTGAGAAGTAGATGATTGATTTCAAAAGTTATTGCCAAAACTATTAATAAAGGTAATTCTAGGTTGTCTAAAGTATACTGGTAGAAGAAGCATATCGTTAGCGGGTGCTGGATTATCTAAGGAAATTTGCTATCTACAGACAGGCGCAATGTGAGAGTGTCTCTTGAATTGGACTAGGAGAGTGTGGTTCACTGAAATGGACTGGAAAATGTTAGAAAAATGGAAAGTGGGCAGAAGTTGTAGTGAATAAGCCAATAGCCTTTTGAGAATGAGTAACCAAGAAAATATACTAAGAGATTGACCTACTTACCACTTCTTTGTGATATTTGATGAACCAAATATGCACACCTAAAAATATGCAGCGGTAGAGAGTAGTGAAAGCAATTTGATCATTCAAAATGGAAGAAGGCTTGCAGTTTTAGTTAGGAATTAGGATTAGATCATCTCAATATTGTAATGGCACTTCAATATGGTAGGTGCTATCTAAAGTAAATATTATTTTTTAAACATTGAACAAGACCAATTTGTTGTATGTTTTAGTATCAAGATTACTTATTTGCTTGCACCATGAGTAGACATATAGGCAGTAAAACGAAAAAAAAAAAAAATTGTTCACATGCAATGCCTCTTTGGAGAATTTTAATGTATGCTAATTATCTAATTTTTCTAATTGAAGTTTAGAAAATCTTTAGACTCCAATTTTAAAGCGACATGATTATGATCCCAAATTCCTTGTTCACCTAAATTTTAATGAGAAATTGCTGTATTGACGTGATTGTTGGCTCTTCCACGATAGGAAAATGCAGCTGCTTCTTGTTGGCTACATATACATGGCTGTCAACATGGCTTATAATCCATTATAATTCACATTACAGTTTTTATTTTAATTCTGATCTCTATGGTTCTGTATTAGGGAATTTTTGGTTGATCTTATGGCTGCTCCAGGCACTCTAATCCCAGCTGATGTACTCAGTCTAAAAGAAACTTCTTCCAAGCCAATCTTAAACAAGAGAATGGGCTCTTGGGCAAACAGACCAGAGGAGGATTTTTTCAACAATGAACTGTTGCACCTTGATGGTAAAATTGGCAATCCAGTTTCATCCTTGGATCATAATCAAACTGTTGATAAGAGAACAATATACGAAAGTCCAATTGCAATATCTTCAGTTCCAAGTGATCGTAATGGTGAATCCTCTACAAGTAGTGGAAGTAATTCTAGGGGAAATACGACTTTATCTATACAAATTGGATCGGATCAATCTACATCTAACAGTGTAACAACTTCAAAGCAGAAGGGAATTGTTGTTGCTGCTTCCTTGGATGGAAATAATTTAGGTAAAGCAAAGGTCAACTCTAATTTTAATCCACAAGATGCTGTTGATGTAACAAACCTTTTTGCTGATCTGAACCCATTCCGAGAAACTGTTGCTGTAAAAGCAGCTCCACTTCCCAAAGTTTCTGATGGTGCAAATATGGGATACCAGAGGCACAGGGAAAATATTGCTATAGGACCTGGAAGATCTCAAGTTCCATTGGTTTGGAAAGGCCGATCTGCTTGTAATGAGATTCCTAATACAAAGCAGAACAATTTGGTAGAGTCAAATCCACAAAGGAACTTCACACTAAACGCTTCATCTTCTAAAATGCCCAGCTCTGCTGCAAAAGCATATTCTGGAGTTTTAACTAATGTTGCTGGTTCTTCTGCCGTATCAAACTCTGTAGCTATTTCTGAAAACCAAACTCGTAGACCTGCTATAAATATGGGTTATCATTCGTCAGAATATGGTCATGCCAATAATGTCTCAGAAAATAATATGCACCATAAATTGGACAGGAACCGTGATGTACAAGCAGATAAAGCACACATCTCAATTTCATCATCAGAAGCCAAGTATGTATCTAATGACCATGGGGGCAAAATGGTTTTGGATAACAGCCAGTTAAATGTACTACAGAAACAAGGGGAAAATGTTGACATTAAACATGATCAGCAAAATCATGATAGACTCACAGAAACAAGTGTGAACACTGTTCATCAAGAATCTTCAAGTTCCTTCCAAGTAACTCCTAGTATTTATGAAGAATCTTCAAGTTGTTCACAAGTCAGGCCAAGTAAGGTTGACCCTGTGCTAGATGATGTGGCTAATTGGGAAATCCGCTGGGAGGAACTAGTAATTGGAGAGAGGATTGGACTAGGTACTAGCATAAATTATGTTTAAATTTGTGCTTATTCATAATTTTATAAAATGCTTTTTTTTTGTCATCATAGCCACCTTACGGAAGTTACCTTGTGTGGCATTTAATAGATTCTCTATTCATATATTGCCAATTGATCAGAGTTCCTTCCATCCTGACTTAGTTATCAGACTCCAAATATTGTATCTTATGTTTCTATGTATCTTTTCCCTCTTACCTCTGATTTCATATTATTTATTTTGGCTGTGTGAGATGTTGCTTCTCTTGTTAACTCAAACTCCTATTCATGTTTTATATTGAGTACATTGATAAATCTCTTGACTTTACCTATTGCTAGGTTCTTATGGAGAAGTGTATCGTGCTGATTGGAATGGAGAGGTAAGTTGTCTTTTCAGTGGCGTCACATATTAAGAATTATGTGGCATATTATGCATATGTTTCCTTATATATTTCCATTTGCCATATATTTTTATTGAATTTCAAGATTTATTTGGTCAGTTATGCAGCCATTTTAATGTTTGTTTCTGGTATATGATTGATGATGGTGTATAATCAACAATTTTTGTCTGGTGCTGGTGTGAGCTGGTATTTTCTACCAGGTTTAGCTGTAGATTTAGTACTGCTTTATAAGAATGTTGCACTGGCAATAAGGGAGTGTAAAAATGCAGAACTTAGGTTCATTGTCAATCCAAATTAGATTACACACACAAACTGATTCATGATCAGTTTGTCTTCTGTATCATGAAATGCATTATAACCTGTCCTTAGTCTAGCAATGCATTTGCTTAAACTCCAATACTACAACAACAACAATCAAGCCTTATCCCACTAAGTGGGGTTGCCTTTTGCTTAAACTTCAATAATATCACTATATTACATTTATGAAAAAATTTGAAGTATATTAAACATGCATGTATGAATAATAATTATAATCAAATGTATAAATTAGCAGCATATTCATGTCTTGTTCTTGGTCGATTCTTTATCTTTATCTATTTTAAGATGTCAACAAAACTATACAAATGTTTGATTTTTTTTTCATTGATTTTGATGAGAGAATAGACAAGAGGAATTTGCTTTAAAAATTTCAAAACATGTTTTATCCGTTTCCTACGGTGGAAATATTCCTTTCATACTTTCAAAAGAAGCGGCCTCAAATTTCATAGGAGTATTCCTATATTAATTTCTTATTTTATAATTTATTTCTTATCTTTTAAAATAATGTTAGATTGCAAAACTTCATTACTGTTTGGATTTCTTGCTGAAATTTTATCAATTAATTTCGGTGAGCTTTTTCATATAAGTTTCAAAAAGACTGCACCATCTAGTGGGCTATTGTGAAAGTGTTAATCGAGGTTTTTGATAGGAAATTGTAATGCAAACAAGACAACATATTGGTATCAAATTTGTTGTGCTGCATCAAATTGACTGTCATAGAAAATATTGATATGCTTTAGCTCTGATATTATTGTTTTAAGTTGCAAACTCCAACTGCACCAGTAGCTTGGGCAATTTGAGGGGCCTAGTGTGAATTATTAGTTTAACTTGCTTGTGTTTGTACTTTGATCCAGGAAGTAGCTGTGAAAAAGTTCCTAGATCAGGACTTTTATGGGGATGCTTTAGATGAATTCCGCAGTGAGGTATATAAAGGTTATTTACATATGTGATTGTTTTCACTATCTATATAGTTTTTTTTTTTACCCTAAATTTGATAGCAATAGTTGTACTAATTGGTTTTATATTTGTCTAGGTTCGTATAATGCGCAGGTTGCGCCATCCAAATGTTGTTCTTTTTATGGGTGCTGTAACTCGGCCTCCTAATCTATCTATTGTTTCGGAGTTTCTTCCAAGGTTTGATATACTGGTCCTTTCTTTTTAATGTTTGGCAGGAAATTGGCCTTAGTACATAAATAATTCAACAATTAAAGTAGTTTTACTACTTATAGCCTATTAAGATTGTATTCTCTTTTTCATTCTTGACTGGAAAGCACATTGAAGTTTTCTATTGATTAATATGGTACAAGCTGGTTATTATTAAACGAGGTGTAAGGAGTTGGATTGCATACTGATGGATGATGGATCTAAATTAGCCAACTGAGCCCACTGATTGAATGTGTTCATATTCATCTTGATTTATTTATCATGCTCGTGTATTTATGTTTTTAACCAATATTTATCTTCCTTTGTTCATACAATAACTAGAGTGGTGGAATTGAAATTTCAGAGGAAGCTTGTACAGGATTCTTCATCGCCCTAATTGTCAAATTGATGAGAAGCGCAGGATAAAGATGGCTCTTGATGTGGTACGAGTATTGAATGCTTGCATCTCAATCTTATTGTTTGCATCTTCTTGGAAGCTTCTCTAATAGATTTTGTCTCAGGCTAAGGGAATGAATTGCTTGCACACGAGTATACCTACCATCGTCCACCGCGATCTTAAATCACCCAATCTATTGGTGGATAAGAATTGGACTGTTAAGGTATATAGCAATCTTCAAAACACTGAATTGTTGGTTGTCGTCAGCTAATCCAGTTGTGGCTTGCGTAAGTTAACTAGCTAGAGTGCTCTGCCCAACAAAGCTAAAATAGTATTCCCGTCACAAGTTAATATCAACTTTAGTTGACACAAAGTGCTATGGTAGTATTATTCTTATCGTCCACTCTTTGTATCCATTCAGTACACTCTAACTTTCATCACTTAGACTACTTTGTACATAATTATGGTTCACTTATCCACTAAGCATGATACAAAATTCAAAATTACATGGTTGATCGAGTTCCATTAAACAATATACAGTTTTAAGTACTGCAGCTAATGAATAATTTTTTCATTTGTATTGCAATGCTTGTGAGAGTTAAGCCCATATAGTGATAATTCATCATCCAATTTGAATTTTCAGGTGTGTGACTTTGGCCTATCACGCTTGAAGCATAGCACATTTCTATCTTCAAAATCTACAGCTGGAACGGTATGTGGTTATTATTTTTGATGCTTTAATCACGGCTTCTAAAGTTTTGAATTCATCGGAAGCATTTTTGTTATTAGAATAAGAATATAATATAATAAATTTGTGTAAAAGGGTACAGTTTGTCTGAATTTCACATTCTGTCAATTAAATTCTGTAGAAACTCGCTATTAATCTTTTTTGTTTCAGATTCCTTTTTAATTTTTTTTTTCTTCAATTTGATAGCCAGAGTGGATGGCACCCGAGGTGCTGCGCAATGAAAAATCCAATGAAAAGTGAGCTTTTTCTAATTCCATCATTACTTAATCATTTTTTAAATATAATTTGAGCTTCAATCAATTCTATTACAAGGTGCGTTGCGGTAATCATTCTGTAAACACTATAGCTTTCTCCTATGTTACACACTCCTACCACTAATTAGTTGTCATTTTTCTTTTGAATTCCAAGCCTAGCTCAAACCGACATTAATTCTACCTGAACTTGAGTCTTAAAACATAGTTATATGATCTAGATTCTTAATTTTGAAAAGGGAGTTTATGGGGATTAGACATTTGGATGGCAATGGAGTAGGGATGGAGTGTATCCTGGACAATAAAAAAGGTCTAGCAGTTCTACATGTTATCAGCACAATATTCACACCCAAGCTTTTAGTAGTGGCAGGCCTTTGAATCCTTCCATGCCATGAAGATGAGAGGGACATGAATTTATGATGAGAATGTTAATACATTTTTTTATGGCTTTCCTTATACTCATTTGGCATTTAGATTCTTTTATCATGTATCATATTTAAATGTTTACCTTTTTGGTAGTAAGGAGATAATCTATGGTTCTTGCTTTTATTTTTGCAAATTTGCATTTCTACAGATGTGATGTATATAGCTTTGGAGTGATCCTGTGGGAACTTGCGACCCTGAGGATGCCGTGGAGTGGCATGAACCCAATGCAAGTGGTTGGGGCTGTTGGATTCCAGAATCGGCGGCTTGACATCCCAAAAGAAGTCGATCCTCTGGTTGCAAGGATCATATGGGAATGCTGGCAAACGTAAGCATCAACACTTAAATTGAACATGAGCAGTGATTCCTAAAATTCAGCTAGCATAGTCCCCATTACGAGTAAACAGGATGCCAATTCCTGTCCCATGTACCTTATCCATTTTGATATCTGAATCCCTGCTATATCGTAGTCTAGAAACAGTTCGCTAAATTTGTCTGAATGACTTGTCGTACCAGGGATCCAAGCTTGCGCCCCTCGTTTATGCAACTGACAACAGCGCTCGAGTCCTTACAGCGGCTGGTCATTCCCTCACAACAGGAGCCAGAAACCACTCTAGTGCCCCAAGAGATCTCAGTGAACTCAACCCCATAAGTGTTTGCAGTGTACATAAGCATATACACCTCCATGGATTCTGCCATTTACGAAGTGTTTTTTCTTTCATGGCAGTGATTGTTTGTAAGTGCTTGATCATGTCGATAGCATCACTAAGTCAATAACTTTAAAAGGGCGTTGATATATATATATTTGTTTTCTCGCTCTCTTTTTGTTTTGTTTGCTGGCCGGAACTGGCTAGCTTCAATAGGAAACACTGGGAGAGGCAAGGACATTTGTTACTAAACTGCATCGCCGCATCTTCATTCTGTCAGTTTGTGTTGTAGAAGCGTTGTACGAGAAATGTATATGCTGTTATACGATGACTTTGTAACTTGACTACTACTTTATTCTTTAATGTTGCTTGATCTGGTGTATCGGTTCAACTTTCAGGCTGTGTTTACTAGAGTATAAGTGAAGGCCAGAGGAAAAGTTGGTTCCAAGTATATTCTGAATCGATCCCCTTTGTCAGTAGATGTGGCTTCCTCTTCATTCCTAGAGCACGCCATCAGTGTCGTTGAGTGTGCTACGATCTCAGCCTCATGCATCAAGAACACGATCGCCATTAAGGTGATTCAAGCCCCTGACCGTAGCTCAGTTGGTAAGTATATATGTTCGTGACTATAAAAGTCTATGGGTTGAATTACTACATGAGATTTCACCATCTTTGGGAATTTCCATCCATGTCCTTACCTTACCAATCTAGGTTATTGACCTTTAATGAGGTGGGACAGTCATGAAAGCCACTAATATGCAATTAAGGTGATTTGATGAGAGGGAGCAAACAGAGATTGGTGAGTGCCACAAGAAGTTCATCCTTAGCTGGTCTACTGTTAAGGTAGAGTTGCTCTTTCTTTTCCCTCTTCGTCAGAGAACAGTAGTTTCTTTCCAAGTAAACAAGCACGTAGGAATAGTCAAAGGCTCTTTTTTTCCTTTCCTATTAAGGAAGAATCAAATCTACTAAAAATAACTCAACTAATTTTGTCGTCAAATTGCATTTGTTCTCAGCATTTAAGAATGTTTATCTAGAGTTGATCTGGTTCGCTTGGCTAATCATTTAGGTTCGAAGAAGAAACGCACAAATTTCTCCATTATTTCTCACCTCAAAAAGTCAAAACCGGGTTGACCAGTTAAGGTCCTGAAAAGTCAAAAGCTCCTTCAGAGCTATGCACGAGTCGATTCCTCAAAACCCACTGCCGGCGATGATCCTTCCTCCGACCTCTTGGCAGGAAATTCCACCGACCTCCGCCGCAGCATCTGCCTGATCCCGTCGACCACGCGCACTGCCGGCGGGCTCGAGCGCAAGCTCCTGCAGAAGGACACGTGCGCCGCCACGGCCGCCTCCATTCCACCGCCGCCACCCTTCTTCTTCTTCTTCTTCTCCGCCTCATCCCTCGCTGCCTCCGCGCACAGCCCGCACAGCCACTTCCCCGCGAACTCCGCCTTCACCCCGCCGACGTACTCGGCGGTGCAATCCTCCGCTAGCCCGCAGCACTCGCACTCGGCGCCCTCTACTTCCATGATCAAGTGCTCCGCCCGATTCAACTCCATCTCCATTCTCGCATAACAAACAACGCGAAGACTGGGAGGAAGAGGAGGAAGACTACGATAAAAGAAGAAGAAGACGACGACTATAAAAGAAAAGAAGATGAAGACAG
>JBBPFQ010852585.1:0-12265 GCA_037974815.1 Kaempferia elegans
CGCGGTGGCGAGCATTGCGACACCCCTCTTGCGTAGCCGCGAGAGTCGCGACGCCCCCTCCGGTGCGACTATGGGTGTTGTGACGCCTCCATGCCTGCCACAAGATGGGTGTCGGGTTCTGCCAATTTTGATCCGCGACCGAAATAAAATGTTTCGCCCGTTTCGATTGGCTCGTCACGAAATCTCAATCCTTGAGTTAAACTTTTTAAACTCTTTCAATAAATTTCTCCACCTAGAATAAATTTAGAAATAAGAATCATATTTTATAACAGTTGCGCGTTTATACTTCTATTTTAGTTAATCAACTGCTTGCATGCTTAAACTGTTAGCTAAATTTATTGCAAGCTTATTGCCTTATCTTACTTGATTGAATTAGTAATCTAAGTAAATTTTATTTCCGTTGTACTAACTTTGAGCTTTTATTTACTATATGCCCATTTTTAAAATTCATAACGCTATTCACCCCTCTAGCTTCAAGTTCAATCCTATATAATTGATCCACAAAAACTACAAGACCATTAAATATATAAAAAAATACATTCCATATATGTTTTACTCATATCAAGGAACAAAGGACACTAAACCTGGATGGTACATTTAGGTAAGCTAAAGAACTATCTCTTAATAGTGGTAGTAGCAGTAGAAGTGGTAAAACAATTTTCAAATTTATTACTTCTTAGCAGTGGCAGGCTGCAGGAATTTCAATAATCTGAAACTAGGCGGCATGTCTGAGTGATATAAAAAAGAAAACAAACCTTGACCAACTCAATAGCACGTGGTGAAAAATCACAGGCATGAACAAATATATGTGGATATGTTGCAACCAAGGGAAAAATTGTGTTCCCAGCTCCACAACCAACCTAAATGTGCATATTAACAATGACAATTAGATGAAAAAGAAAGAAAGAAACACAGGAATGATGAGATAAAGATAAGAGTAGATTTCATCATAGGATAACTTTATAAAAAACAGATTTTGTGTGGAACACCAAGTGTATCAAACTCATGCCAAATTCATGACATACATAGGTTCGGTCAAAGCATAAAGACATTAAAAACCTCAAACATTACTACAAAATAAAAAACTATCCTGCAATGCACTTTAACAAGCACCAACTCTTCGAAGTCCCCTCAAAATAAGAGTTTATGATATCAGCAATAATGTGCACTCAGCAACATGCTTGGTGTATAGAACTTACATAACAAATGTGTTTTCATTTAAAAGTTGCAGACTTGAGAAGGCTATGCTTTTATCCTCTCAAATGATTTGCTTAAATCTACTTGATTACAACAGGTTATTTATTATTCTGATTCAACCTTATTGTGTACGTTCGAGATATTTGGATCCAGTTTAGCATAAAAGCAAACTGCAGATTCAATTACAACAAATGAATTTGGAGAGCAGAAGAGTAAGACTCTTGAGAAGACAAATTTGGACACAACTCATTCAATACTTGAGATTCATGCCATGTATTAAATCACCATTATAGTTTGAACCTTGAACTGAAATAGAGTTAGCAGTAAAAGAGTATTGAACAATTTAGTAACTGAGTTTGCCCCGGATAATAAATTCAGAGAAAAGTAAGATATAGGACAGAAGAAAATAAAGATATAGGAGTGACTTGGCCATTGCCCTTTGCTGATGAGAGTGAACCATTTGCTAGTTCCATTGATAGAATGAGATGTTGGTGCAAGGCTCAAGAAAAGGGACATGTCTCAGAAATGCACTCAGAAGTTCTTGCATCTAGAACTCATGTAGCAATAGGAGTATTACATTAATTAAGGATGTCACAGACTGTGATGGTGGCATGTAAGTAGTCTCTCATCACTTGCCTCCAGTATTACATCATAGATTGTGGAACTCCATTGATGATGATTAACTGAGCAAGAAGAGCAAATATAAAGAAAATGAAACTAATGAGCAAACTTGCATTGATGAGGCTAGAGATGGGAATGAGTTTTGTAGTCATAGCAAGGAATTAGAGTGACTACTGAAGGGGGCAGACAAAATTTAACAGTAGAAGGTAGGAGAAGCTTGGAGTGCTGCCAACTAAGACAACTAAAAGACAAAAGAGAAATATAGATCAAATCTCTACTAGTAATCTAGTATTGTTGCTGTAGTGAGACAAATCCAATAAGCAAGAGAGATGTAGATTAGTTCTCTATTTAGGGTAAGGATGGAGCTCAAGAGCCAGAGAAGAAAGTAGAAGGAAAGAATTAATTGTTCTCTCCGATGTTGGCATGCTGCTGCCCACAGGAGACAAGAGACTAAAAAGAATAGAATTCAGAACTGCTAGACCAAGCAAAGAATTAGGAGGAAGCACAGAGTCAAAAAATAGTAAGGAAATGAAAGCACAAGTTGCAAGTTGGAGGAGACAACATTTCTCATTACCCTAACCTCTAGGGGATAATGATTCAAGGTGGAAGAAGTGGACATCAAAGCTCTTGAGCAAATGATTGATGAAAATTTTCTATTTTCAATTTGTATTTTTCAGAAAATAAAATAAAGCCAGTAAAGATTGAACATAAAAAATAAATATCCATCACGCCATTCACCTATAATCAAAATTGAAAAAATTATTTCATCTCTCGTTGCAACTAAGTCTATTTTCTAAGAAATGAAAAATGCTCTGAGAAAATTCCCCAACCAAATGCACATGACTGACAAATCAGCAACACGTGGAGCAAAACTTGTTAGGTTGCTCAGGTTATGCAGAGACAAAGATGAGAGAATCCTCACTATTGGGACAAGGATGAGGAGCAAAATAATGAATGAGAGAAATTGCAAACTCTAATATGAAGTGGGAAGATGTTGTTCCTTATCTAGTTCTCTCAGCGTATATATATTTATTACCATATCATCATTTTACATGTAAATAGTTATGCATGGTATTGAATATCATTCCATATTGGACAGCAATGGTGAAAAGCTACTCTATCTCCCACCAATTAGCACAAAATGAGAGGCAAGGTTTAAAATCTCGACATACCAGGTTTCAGTTTTTTCAATCTTTTTGGTATGGTACTGATGTTCCAATATATGATGTTGATAACGAACTGAAGGTGTAAGGAGGAAGGAGATGAAGAAAAAAAAGAAAGAAAGAGAACTATATACTTAAAGTTTGTGCTCCATTTGAAATGATACACTTTTGACAAGATTTTACACTTTTGACATTACCTTTTATGCACACAAGCTAAAGAAAATAATTCATCTTGACCTGTGTTGTAGCATGCAAAGCGGTGTTGAGTGTTGGCATGACATGATACTTATCGATCGACACAGTTAGATATGAGACATTATTTGTGCCAAGTAGTATCAAATTTTGGTAATCTATCGGAACAATACATTTTGATCGTGCCACCTAGCACAGTAAATCCATGAAATGAGGCGTAAGATACAATGCGATCAAGACTTGTCCAACTCTACCAATGATGTAAAGTTTCATGAGCAAAACACGAGGACAAGCTTCACAATTGTTTTCTACTCTTTTAATGTGAGGATTCATGCTACAAGATCAGCCACATTTTTGTGACAACTTCTAGAATAAGTAATTCAACACAAGACACAAAGTAACACGAAGCGACTACCTCTAGCACTAGCAAGCAGGTTAGCCCTCCCAGGTAAACCATGATCACCACTTCTACTAAGGCTTGACATGGGTTGATCTTGATTCTACACCAGCTCCTTCTTCCTCAATGCTTTCATCACCATATGTCATCATGTTTAGTACAACATGGCCCTTTATCATTCCAACTAGGGATTTGAACCCCGACTCATTTCAAGCCTTATCTATTTATAATTGGATATTTACGATAAGTCCCAAATTAATTATAAATATTCCCAACAAACACAAAGGTGAATAGTTAATAGGGGCATAGAGTACTAAAGACTTAATAGATGGGTACAGTTCACATAGAGTACCACATTGGAATATCATCCACCAACTGAACTTTTAGAGTGTCCGCACAAGCATTCTTAGTGATAAAAGTAAAAGTGCATGGTCAAGATTGTGAGGTGCAAAGGTGCTACAAGTGTGTTGAATGTTTCCTCGCCTTCGCATCACAAAAGAGAAAAAAAAAGGGCTCCAAATCACAAGGGGTAGCACTGAAATTCTTAAGAATTGGAGTGGGTAAATTAATTAATAAATAGTGCCCGTTTCTATTTCAAGTTTAATTAATTTCTAATTATTATAAGTTGGATTGTTAATAAGTACTCTTATTTTTATTCACTGTTAATATGATGGATTGGTGGGAACATAATTAACATATTTTACTTTTTCTTAACAATTATATATAATTTAATTTTAAATTAACCTATAACTAAATTAATCTAAATATAATTCTTTATATAATTAATATATATATATACTGAAATACTAATTTAATTAGCATTAATTTATTTTGATTATTACTGTATATCTATAAATAATGTAATCATTGTTAATTATAAGTTAAAAGATTAACTAAAAAGATTAATATTGATATTAATTAAACTAAATTAATAATTATATTGTAATATTAATTAATTATAAACAACAGTATTATACATAGTTGAATTGGAACCAACAAGAGCATTAGTTATAGGTTGATCTCACACAAATCTGAAACACCACTCATTTTGTAATTTTGAATGCATGCTATTAGTTAGTGATGTTTGTTAAACATTTTTAACTTGTTTCTTCAAAAATTAATTTAGTTTAAGTATAACATTGTCATACTCTCATACTTGAAAGAAAACAAGCTAATTAGAAAGAAATTTACACCAAAAAAAAAGAAAAAGAAGAAGAAGTAAAACTCGTCAAAATTTATCTCGACCTGTTTTGGCATGTGTGTCAGCACAGTGCATAAAATCTTACCATTCTAACCTACAACAAATACTCTGAAATGGTACTTTAACCTAGATGAGAACACAAGGGAACACATAATCATAAAAAGTGTGGAAGTTCAAGACATAATGTCATAAAAATAAAGAAAGAATAAAAGCAATCATAAATATAATTTAGGATTATCACTACAGCATTGAGTAAAGCATTACATCACTGAGAAGTTCAAGGTTACCTCCAATACAACAAGTTTTCCAACCTCTCTATCCTAGAAGAAGAATAATCGAGTAAAGAATCAAATCAGTATAGAACAATTTTTCAAGGGAAGAAAATGATCCAGCATTGTATAAAAAGTTGTACAACCAAAAAGTGATCGCCCCATTCCTTATCCAAGTAGTGTCGATCCTTGAAAAACTGCACAACACAAAAAATCATCAAACAAATGACAAGTTTAATTCTTGCAATGGAGAACAATTTAAATGAAATAAAAATGAGACAATGAAAATTAAAAGGAGAGAACTCACCCTGTCTTGGTGGCGCTTGTAAAAGAGATCCCAGTATTTCTTAGCATCTTTCTCATACTTCTCTGCAGTGACAAGTAAACACGAGAAGACAAGACTAACACAATGAATAGCTTTTAAAACTAATTGCAACAACAGCAAACCTAACAAAGAATATGATTGCATTTGCTGTGGAGTGAATTTTAAAAAAAATTGTTTGTTTTGATTCTCCAAAAGTTTTATTGAGGGACCAAGTTAACAAAATTGCAGTGGAAAAGTTCAGAAGTAAGATACTGACTAAAAAAAGAAGGATAAAGTATCGTATAGTGTTGTTCAGTGCAAAACATTACACTATCTATACTCAATAACACGCAATTAAATATATGAGGTGGGAGTCATGGAACTATACCTATACAACATATAATTGTAACTCAAATATTCATAATGACTTAATAACTCTAGCGTTCCCCATTAGCTTAGATATTCTCTATATCTAGCTTGTTAAATAATCTAGAGAGACACTAGACGATGATAAAGATGAAGAAATAATACTAGTGCAGCATCTTGAAGATTTGATGACTGGATTATATTTACATTAACTTATTGCATGGATGAGATCTGAGGATCTAGGATAATGCTGCCATTTGGATGACAAGAAAGATGTTTGAGAAGTTTGAGAAAAAATGTAGTATTTATGTTGTTTCAATTGTGGAAGCTATTTTTAACCCCAGGTACAATGAAAATGGTAGGTTATACTTTCCTCCTTCCATGGTGAGAATGCATTTTATAAGATTGAAAAAGTTAAGGAAATATGTTATATATTTTTTTTTTCATTAGTACCATTGTAGAAATAAAGCTGAGGAGCAGACCTCCTTGAGTAAAGTTGTATAATGGCTGCGATCCAGCTGTTGACTGCAGTGCGATTTGATCCTAGTTGCACACATTGTGCAGCTTTCACTTCTCATCAGCAGCAGGAAAGCACCCTTCATGTGAATTCTCATGAAATGGGTCTTCACATCAGTTTTTTCTCAATCTAGGGCATCTAAGTTGAAGTATCGTGTTTCTCAGCTGACTTCAACTTCATCTATTAGTGTAGCAAGTCATCCTTCTCATTAGCAACAACACAAATTTATTCCTTAGTTCCTCTAATAATGCCATTGTAAAATATGTAGTGAAGAATTACTTAGATAATTGTGTTTTACCATGCACTTTTACATAGTTACAACTTATTGTTCAAGACTTTCTTGTTATATGTATACTAAAATTGCAACTAAGTCAGCCTGTAGCAGTGGTGGGAGTGTTGGCAAGTTTTCATCGAAGTAAGCTTCATCTAAATACTTTGGAGGCATAAATGACTTCAGAGTTGTCTATGAAGTGAGATAAAAGGTACAGTTTTGATTGCCTCAATGATATTTTCCTTTCTTGGTACGGGTGCATATGGGCATTTGCACATGCGAGGAAGGAGAGACATTATTGTATTTTGGTATATCTTTCCTCTACTTCACATGATTTATGTTAATCAAAAACTTGATGGGTATTATGATTTTATTAGGTATACAATTATTGGTTTCAATTATATATTTTCATTTATTTTTGAATGATTAGATGTTTAACTTAGTGATTTTTAGAGGTCTATTTGCAATTATTTTGAATGTTCAGGTTGAAACTATAATGTCTTGAAGTGGTATGGATTTGTTTGGGTACCCAGAAGTGTCAAATGGGTTAGGTCCAAACACATTCCGCTAGTGGGGTCAAAATGGGGATGAGCCCAAGCCTCAGTTGGGTGCAATCTCTGTGAACCACAAACCTAAACACAACCAATTGAAAATTCCCAACCGTACCCTTTCACAAGGGGACAGAAGACCTTTTTCCTTAAAACAATAAAAAAAAATACAATCATTATGGTCTTTTGGTCCTAAAGTTACAAAACAACGTCAACAATTCATTTAAAAAAATTCTATAAAAAAAAAATCCCACAACACCCATCATCCCTCATCTATCGTGACAAACAATTTATTTTTTATTTTTATGATTTTTTAATTTTTAATATAAGAGAAAGATTGAATCCTATGACGAGAATAGGATCCAACCATGAAGCAGGTATGGGTAGGGCCGTCTCAACCATTTTTGAGCCTCATAAGATAGTTAGAGCCTCAATTTAAAAAAATAATAATAATAAGTATTAGTCTTTTATTCTAAAATTTAGTTTTCTGATTTTTTTAGATACAAAATTACTAATTAAATTTTTATATTCAAGATTTGATAATAATTTTTTAACTGATAAAATAACTAAATTATTTAATTTTATTTAGACATTGTTGAGAGTAAATAAGATTTTCAATTTTGAAAAACTTTTTTCTGTTGAAACTATACTAACAAGTATTGTCACTAGTATTCTATAAGCTATTTATGTATTAGGAAAACAATTTAATTTTTTATAAGATTTTGTATTTTTAATTCTGGATTTATTATATCTTATAAACTTTTAATTATGAAAATCAATTTAAATCATCAATATTAGATAATATGTCATTTTTAAAAAAGTTTTCAAGATTCAAATATTTTTCTTTTAGAAAATCATCGCCAAACAATTTAAATTTTTCTACATCATACAAAAAATCATAATTATCTTTATATATCTTAAATGATTCAAATCTACTTACAAGTGAAAAAATAAAATGATCAACAATACAGTTAAAATAATTAATTTTAAAAGATTCTTTATTCACCTCATTAGGTTCATTCTCATCAAATTATTTGTTTCTTCTAATTACACATTTTTCATAAAATTTTGGTTCTACGTTCATTTCATTTGCAATCTCTTTAACAGAAATCATAGCAGATGTGAACTCATTTTCTCCAAAATCATTAAAAAAAAAAAAGAAACAAGACATTGATCTAATGTAATAACAATATTCATATTTCTATATTCTAAAAATTTACTAACAGTATTTCCAAACATTATATCATACCAAATAATCATAGCTAATAAAAATTCAAAATTTAATTGAATATGTTGCTAAAGAAATTGCTTCACTTTTTGTTTTAGAATAATCACTAGTTTTTGCAAGTTGATATAAAATCTTTTATTTGTAGAGCTTGATATTTTATTGCTTTGACACTTTTAAGACGATTTTCTCAACGTGTTTATAACAATGGCAGAGTTAAACTAGAAATATCGTCTTGTAAAATTTTCTATCATTTTGTAGAAGAAGATAATAACGAGTATATATGTTGTGTTACACCAAAAAATATTATAACTCTAGAACAAGAATTAGTAAAATCACAAAGTACTAAATTAAGATTATGACAACCACATAGTGTATAAAAAGCTCTAGAATTTATATCTAACAATCTCGAATTTATTGAAATTTATATCTAGAATTAAGACTATGACAGCCATATTTTTTAGGGTCTCTAATAAAATAAAGGCACAAGGCATAGACCTTAGTGGTTTATGGCTTAAGCCGCCCTACCTAAGTCATATGGTTGTCATAATTTTAATTCAGTACTTTGTGATATGGTTAATTCTTGTCCTAGTGCTATAATATTTTTAAGTGTAACACAATGTATATACTTATTATTTTCTTCTTTTACAAAAAGATGAACTTTTTTGCAAGATCATATTTCTAATTTAACTCTTAAGCCATTGTCACAGAGACATTTGGAAAGTTAGTGCTAAGGCAACAAAATACCAAACTCCACAAATAAAAGTTGTTCTATATCAACTTGCAAAACTTGATGATCTCAAAACAAAAGGTGAAGCAATCTATTTAACAACATACAAGATTGAAAATTTTGAAGTTTTATTAGGTATGATTATTTGGTATGATATATTATTTACAGTTAGTATTGTTAATAAATTTTCACAATACAAAGATATGAACATTATTATTGCATTAGATCAGTTAAAAAGACTTGTTTCTTTTTTTAATGATTATAAAGAAAATAAGAAATGGGTTCACATCTGCTAAAGAGATTGCAAATAATAAGAATGTAGAACCAAAATTTCATGAAACAATGAGGAATTAAAAGAAATAAACAATTTGATAAGAATGAAACAATAAGGTGAGACATTTAGCTAAAGAATATTTTAAAATTAATTATTTCAATTATATTGTTGTCATGTCATTTCTTTACTTCAGAGTAAATTTGAACGGTTTAAGATATAAAGATAATTTGGATTTTTATATGATGTAAAAAAATTAAAATTGTTTGGAGATGATTTTCTAAAAGAAAAATATTTGAATCTTAAAAAAAATATGACATATTATCTAATATTGATAGTTTAAATTTATTTTCAGAATTAAAAGTTTTAAAAGAAATAATAAATTCAGAATTAAAATCAGCAATTGAGATACTAAAGCTTATAAAAAAATTAAATTTTTTTCTCAATGCATAAATAGTTAAAAGAATGCTACTGACAAATATTTGTTAGTATATTTTCAGCAGAAAATAATAAAAACTGAAAATAATAAAATCTTATTTATGCTCAACAATGTCTCAAAAAAAATTAAATAATTTAGCAATTTTATCAATTAAAAAATTATTATCAAATCTTGAATATAAAAATTTAATTAGTAACTTTGCATTAAAAAGTCAGAAAACAAAATTTTATATTAAAAAACTATTTAAAAAAAAAAACTAATATTGGAGCCTCAATAATGGTTGAGACGACCCTGATCATAAGCCCGGAGTGGGCCGGCATGGGCAGTGGAGAACTCGTCGGTACCTTATCCCTGCTGCCACGCTTAGCTGTGTTCTGGTTTTGGCAAAAGGGCACATTGACATGAAGAAGATGAAAGAACGATTGTTTCATGGGAGAAAGCCCTACGTGAAACTTTTTGTAAAGGGATTTGATAAACGATCAACGTCTACCCCTCTTTTGCAGAATTCAGGGGGAAACAAAAAACTAACGTAATACAGCTACAAAGAACATTTTCAGCCTTATAACAATCTGGCGAGATCAACGAAACGTCTTTTTCAGCGATGCCTGATTTATCTATAATGGTTTTGCAGACAAAACAGGGTTTTACCTTTCCAAAAAGGGGTGACTTGTCTAGCTGATGAAGAGGACAACGACGTGGAGTATATCTGAATCTTTTTCTCGCCTTCCGGCAACGCTAACTCTCCTGCCATGGAGCTTGCAGCCTCCTCCGCCATCGCGCCGCCTAGGAGTTTGCAGGATCCAGAAGAAAGACTATTGCTAGATGTCGTAGCGGACGAAGCCTAGACGGCGTTAATCAAGGTCATTCAAATTGTGCCGAATCAAGAACCGCACCTTATCAAAGCTCGATCATGACCTCAATCGAGCGGCCTATGTCCCGGCCCGGCGTGGCCCAACTTGGGCCGCGCCAAGTACGACGTCAAGCCAGTACACAGGCCGTGCCGGTGTGCCAAACCAAGTCCAGTTACTTAAAATAAAATAAATAATAATAATATATATAAAGATAGAAAATATCTAAAATATTTTTTTTTATCATTTTTCTAAAATAAATAATAGGTTCGAACGCTTTCTACATGATAAACTTGACTGTCAAACTTTGGACTAACTCCTGTTGACCAGTTCTACTTGACTATTGCTCTAATGATAGACTATTAAGATAAACTACTATTGTACGCTGAGCTCTTAGCATCACTCTTGAAGACTTCGTGTCTAAAACTGTCTCATTATCGATACTAACTTTTGGGGTACTCCATACTTGCAAACTTTACCTTCCAAAGAAATTTCAAGATGATTTCTATGTGAACTGAGTCAAAGTCTCCGACTCTATCCATTTGAGAAGTAGCCGATAACCTGACTTGGCCCTACTTGAAAGAGACCTACGATATCCAATCTCCATTAGTCAAATAGGGTAGAAGGTTATCAAGGCCTTCAAAAACTCCATCGAATGTCGGGATAGTTGTGATGCCTCTAATAGTCTAGATAGGTTGTGATAAAACGTGTTGCATTTCGCTCCAAGGTCCACTATAAATACCCTACTTATTGTGCCTTTAGTGCAAATGTTTTCTTCCTAATGTAGCTTCCACAGCTACCTTCATGAATTTTCCGCATCACATATTTTGCCTTCGTCGGACCAGACACTTTAACAAAGGACGAAAGAAAGCCCACTTGTGTAGGTTGTCAAGGGGTGAAGCGTGTAGCCTTTCGCTTGGTGAGTTGTGCTTGCCCAAGGTCTTCAGGGAGAATTTCAGGCTTGAGGAAGGCTACTGTTACTCTCTCCAACCAATTAAGTCACCTTAGTTGGATTCAAGAGTCGGAGGTTGATCAACCTAGGCACCTATCTCTACTTGGACCACTGTATCTTCTTTTGCCCAGTTAGTGAGTGCACTAGTCATCCAAGCCAACTCATGTACTTCTTGTTCTCCGCCCAAGGTACTTTCCGCAACACGACCTTCTGGAATCTAGCCTTCATCTTCTTATAGAGCTTTATGTACCGACTAAGCTGATTACTCTTGACTTCATATGCTCTCTCCAATTGTCGAGTTGTCAACTAAGAATATGAATGAATTATGATATTACCAATCCCACACATACTTGGTCACACGTAGACTAACCAACAACACTTGGTACTCAACTTCATTGTTGGAGGTCTTAAAATTTAGTTGCACAGCTATTCGGATCATGTCCCCCTGAGGTGAGATCAACAAGATCCCAACCTCACCGCCTTGGTTTGTCACATATCCATCCACAAAGACCCACCAAACTTCCTCTCCTTCCCCTCTATAAGTCTGTGTAAGGAAGTCTGCTAGTGCTTGAGTCTTGATTGTCATCCATGATTGGTATTGAATATAATATTTGTTAGGATCGAATCCGGAGCTAGAGGGGGGAGGGGGGTGAATGACTCCAGTTGCTTCGTCTTTGATAATTTGCAGCGAAAAACTCGATGAAATACAACCACACGCTAACTCAAGGGATTTACTTGGTATCTGATAATACGC
>JBBPFQ010852693.1:0-23389 GCA_037974815.1 Kaempferia elegans
AGATCTAGCAGAGGTGAATGCCATTAAACAAGTTTTCAAGAATCCATCTGGGATCAAAATGAATTCTACTAAGGCAAGGACATTTTTGTCATCTTTGAATGACTTGAAATTGCTTTATGTTTTTCTGAGATGCTCTTGTTCCTTCTTTTTTCAGTCCATGATAGGACACTGCCTTGGCGCAGCAGGAGGTCTAGAGGCTATCGCTACTGTGAAAGCCATAACTACAGGGTGGCTGCACCCCTCAATAAACCAGTTTGTAAGTGAAAATACTTTTCTTATTGAAATGAACAAAAAGGATGTGATATTATGCCAAATATATCAAAATGCTTCTTGACAAATTCAGGTTAGATACCTAAATACATATAAGAGAGACAAAATTGGTAGATGACAAACAATCGAATTGGGATACAATCATAGTTTACTTATTGGATAGTAAGAGATGGAATTGAGCTTAATCAAGTACTGTATAATGCACCAGATAATTATATTCAAGTTCATGCCCATAGGGATGTAAATCCTAGCTGATTATTGATATGATCCAGGATTACTCCAGGGGTGAAGAGGGATAGCTAGCACTGGTGGTGAAAGAGAGAACTCTAGGACCTCAAGAATTGTAGGTGCACAGAATCATGATTGTTCTTACTGGTATCACATGTTCCAAAAATTTAAGATATCATCCTTATCAAATTTGTAGGATATGAATCAGTAAAAAAAATTGAAAACATGGGAGATTTATGTGAAAAAGGTAAACGTAATTAATAATATTAATGTGTCATAAATTATTAAAAAAACAAATTGATAAATGAATAAATAAATAATATAATAAGATTTATTTGACACTAAAAACAAGTTAAATAAATAATAATTAATGTTATCAATTAATAAGTAATTGGTATTAATAGGATTAATCTGACACTAAAACTTAAACTATGTTTTACTGATTATATTATTATTATATGCACTTTTCGATATTGATTAGGTGTTAGCTAATTTTATAACCTAATATTTTTAATTAAACTTACATTCATTATTTTACATATTCATACTATATTACTAAATTATTTTGTTACTACTACGGCTGGCTAACCCAACAAAAATGAGATGTTTTTATGACAAATTGATTCAATTAAAATAGAAAAATAGAGTAGATTAAGGCATGAGTGCAGGCATAAAACAAGATTGTCCAAGTTATATAAGATAGGAAAATCTATAATTAAAATGAAATTATTATTATTATTATTATTATTATTATTATTATTATTATTATTTCTAATTTAATATATGAATATTTTATTTATTAATTTTGTAGTATTTAATAAAAAAATATGGTTGAATATTTTAGTTTTTTAATTTACCAACAGAAATTTACTATTAGTATAATTTTTGTTTGTAAACATACTAATTAATGAAATTAGTATTAGCATATCTGTATTACTAATATAAATTATCATTTAATTAAATGATATTTAATATAATATATTATTGCCACGGTTATATAACTATATTGCTCTTGTATTAATGCTCATTAATATATTATCTGCATAAGCATACCTCATGCAAAGCCTCTTTCCTAGTTGACTACAAACTCTGCCTCCGGATTCAAATCCATTGCTTTCCAATTGACAAACATGGGCCCCTTCCTTCTAAGGCCGATGATGCCGTAGTATGATTACTTGACAATGTTGAGCCCTCTTTCCTCCTTTAGAACCGAATCATCTTCAGAAATCCTTCAACAATCCACCTGAAGTCACTGAACCGCCTCTGTTCTTCTCTGTAAGTTGAATTATTCCTTCCTCTAGTGCAAAGTCTTGCTTTCCTTAATAAAATCTTTAAGATTCCTGTGTTGGAAAGTTGGGTCAACAAAAAATTGGCTGTTTTCCAACAAAATCATTTTAATTCATTTATTATGTGATTCCATCAATTTCTTTCAAGGTGTAAGGTTCCCTATCGAACTCGATCCGAACAGTATCTTGATCAATTGAGTTTGCCAACTATGAAGAGAATTCCAGATCCTAAGTTGATACTAAACTATGATTTCGGAAGATTGTAAAACTTTTTCTTCTTTTTCATTACTGGTGTATAAATGTAAACCCAAATGGCTTACAATAAACATGCATGTGCGTTACCCTAAGCAACTTCTATGATATGATCTAAATACCACCCCTCCTACAAATTAAACAACCCACACGACCTTTTCCTCAGACAACTATAGTTTATAAATACTAAAAATTAAGAACTAAACTAGACCATGACTCTACTAACAGTGCTTAAGATACCTTCTCAATGTGTAATTTGGAGTAACATCCACTGCTGTGGTGTTAAATGACTCAATGGGCTACAAAAACCAGTAACATCATTCAGTTATATATAGGAGAATGAATATGGGTCTATATTATACAATTTTATGCAAACAATATAAGACTGTTGAAGGATTTTAGGACAATTGATGATAACAAAATTCAATTATTAAATGGATTTGAAGTCTGGTTAAAAATCTAGTATTTTAGCAATCAAGATGCAGACTTAACTCTGGGCTTGTGTGCAACAACTGCAAAATCGAGAGCCATCAGTGGAGTTTGATATAGTAGCGAACAAAAAGCAGCAGCACGAAGTTAATGTCGGTATGTTGGAAATTCTTCTCCTGTTTTGTTTTATTGCCTTAATGCAACTTGCCTGATTCACTTGATCCTGTCTCTCATACAGCTATTTCCAATTCATTTGGTTTCGGAGGACACAATTCTGTGGTGGTATTTGCACCTTTCAGCGCTTGATCCTTTTCGCAGCTTTGTCACTGGTTCTATGATTACCTCCCTCAAGTGAGTTCAGGAAAAATTTAGTTTATCAAATTCGCAATAACACTGCATAATATTGTATTGGGGGATTGATTCAGTTTAATCCCCGCATGAATTCTGAGAGGTTTGATTCCTGCAATTTGTGTTTCTTTAGTTTGGTCGTGTGGAGATTTATGAGAAGAAAAGAAGGGTGAATTTTTTATTTTTAATTTCTGTTAACCTAGTGCATTAATCTGGTTAATTTCTAAGAAGTAAAATGGAACTTCTCTTTTCTTGTTCGTTTTAGTGTTTGTATGATAAGTTTGTCCATGGTTGCAATTGCATTTACTTAGAAGAATGGTTTGAAATCTCACACCATAACAGGTGAAATAGATAAAATGTATTATTTCGGTAAATTATTGAAATTTGATATCACTTGACAATAAAATTTAAAATCTTAAATCGTTAAGTTTGTTTATTTAGTTTAACAAATTATTTTATCTTATTTATTTAATTAATCTTATATGTATTGAGTGAACATAAATAAACTCATCCTATTTTCAAGATTAGTCACATGAAACTTGAACACCTCGATTTTATTTGTTGATATGGTAGGCTTAGTTGATCCACCAAATATGTTCGCCACTTGATTCACTGGGCATGTTCAACCTTAGTCTGCTGATTCACTGCCAAGCTCAACAGCTTTGATCCAACCAATCTGATATCCCTGCCCAACTCAACAGCTCATCCGATTTTTGTTTATTTTATAACCCAATATGAAAATAAGTACCGTATAATAATAAAAATATGGATCACTTTGTGTTTTTGATTTGTTTTCATTTGGTAAATATAGTCATCTCTACACAATGCTCTTATCGAAATGAAATTCAAAAGAAAAATAGAAGAACATTGATTAGTCATAATAACTTTATTGTTGTCCGTTCCTGTAACTATATACCTCACTCATCCAACTCAATAGTTTGGTACCACCTTGAAAAACCCTAGCAACTTTTAATATAGCACGCAATATGGCAGCGTATAGCACAATATGCAAACTTAGCCTAAAAGGGAGTGGTACGTAGATATGAATACATAGGAAACTAAGATGAGTCTTTTAGTGATTTCTTTTTCCTCGACATCAAAAGATATTGCCTCTCCAAAAGCTACACAGACGGCTTTTACTGAGGCTCAATCCCATCCTGAGGGTGCAATATGAGCAGTATCGATGCTCGCAGCAGGCTCCCAGCTAGTGGGAGCAGCTACTGAGGGAATTTCAGCTGCTGGGGATGGGGCTGCTGCCGTATCCCATCCATCCGCAACGACACCACCTGCAAAAGAGGAAATTAAAATTTGTCGTGCTGGCAAAATGGTCAAAAAAACACATTCCCTAAACAAGAAATCCTCCACTAACTGAAAGAGACTCTGGCTTCCAGGCCATCGTTAACCTGGCTCGTCTGGTGAGTGATGCAGATAAACAATAAAAGGTAAAAAAAAACTTATATTGTTGATGCTGCAAAGTGAAACCATTTGTATCAACTCAGTTTGGATTGTTACAAAAAAAGCCAATTAAGTAGCGAGCTATTTGGGTCTAGTTCAAAAAAAAATTATTCAATTAATGATTCAAGCTCAAACTTAACAATATTTGATTAGTGAACTTGTGAACATATTTGTTTAAAGGCTCACAAACATATTAGTTTAGAGACTTCTTAATCTTATTTTATATATATAACACTAAATATCACATTATAAACATAAACATAAAAGCAAAACACCGTTACTCGAGCTCAAATATATACCTAACAAGCAACAACTTGAGCTTGTTTAACGATCTAAAAAAAAAAGCTAACGAGCCAAACTCAACTCATTTTAAAGGCTATTTTCTAACTGAGCTCAAGCCGTTAGCAAAGTATTTAATTTCATTGTGAACCAACTTAAGCTCAAGAATTAAACTCAAATCCACCTCAAACTGAGTTCGAGCTTTGGAAAAAAACTAATCGAGCCAAGTTCAAAAATCTTACTGTTTGGCTTTACACCCCTAGATATCTACTTGTTAATTAATACCAATACATCTAAGTTTTCAATCAACTAACTATGACAGCTTGATCGTTTAAAAAGGCTCAAGCTATAGTTAAGATACGTAACTCAATTAAGGATAGGCATATTTTGCAAAATGCACAAGCAATGCAAGTTAATCATACTATTATTATTGTTGTGAAATTAGACATAATATATTAAAAATAAATTGACTTTGACCTTGGTTAGCAGTCCAGTCAGCATCGGCCACTGCAGGAATGGCAGTCGTAGCTGCAATATCAGGCGTCCATTGCTGGGTGGTCCAGTTATCGGTAGGCACCATTCCAGTATATTCAGGTACGGCACCAAATTCGGGTGCCACAGGAGCTTCAGTTTCTTCCTGTTCCTTGGCCTCCTCAGGGTCTCTGTAGAAAAACAGATCTACCTGCAAATAACACAAAATATAGTTCAAATTAGATGAAACAGAAATGCAACATTTGTTCGATAAATAAAATTAAGATAGTTGAAATAGGAGCAATCCAAAAGATACCAATACCAACAAAAAGGGATGAAAGAACAAGAGCAATAGTTCATAGCTACTTACCATTACTTCCCACTTACGCCCAGGGGCAATGGTCCCGCGCATTTGCAGAACCATCCTTGCCAACAACCAGTAGAGGCAGCCAATGCTTAATTTTCCCTTGTTATTAGCAGGAATACCAATGTCAACATATCTCATTGGCGAATCAGTGTCGCAAAAGGCAATAGTAGGGATGTTACCGAGAGCCGATTCCTTGATTGGCTGTAGGAAGTACCAAAAGATGAAATTAGCTAGCAATTTCCTTATCTCCTTTCGTAACAACAAAATTATTTCAAGGTAATTCACCTGATGGTCTGTCCTTGGATCCGTGAGAATGAGCAGGCGAGGTTCGCTGAAGGATGTCTGAAGTTGATTGGTAAATGTTCCAGGAGTGTGCCTCCCAGCAATAGGATGGGCGCTGGTATATTGGGCGAATTTCAGCACAGCTCTCTGACCATAAGGCCTGGCAGACTGAACAATGATATCTTGGGGATTCTCAATTGCCACAATCACTCTAGCTGCAAGCTGAAGCTTTTCCCAAGTTTTCCCAAGATTGATTATGAAAATACCTGACAATAACAGTTCAACTATCCACTTCAGTGCGATTAGTTGGATCAAAACTCAAAAGCAATATACTAGTAACAACATTATCAAAAAACCAAAAAAAACAAAAGTGGGAACAAATCTGGAACATAGAACACATCTCATACTGTTAAAGCTTGCTAGTACTGACCACAAGCTAGTCAGTCAATTGGGATTGTTCTAAGCACTAGATTAGAAGTGGTCCTGTAGAATCTCAAGCTAGAAACTAATATAAAAAGACAAATAGCATTTGGCCTTAACGTAGATAAAAAAAGTCCTTTACAATATCTAGTTACTTGGATGAGTTGCATTAATATGATAATCCAAGACCTTAATCTGTAAACAAGTATGATCAAATATAAAATGCTTGGTTAAATGCCTCCAAAGCACTATATAACTAGTTAGTATAAACTTCATCACACTGAAACACCAATTGCAACTACATTTCATCCTTCTGCCAATAAAGGGTCATTGTTTCTTTCAATAAATAAAGGTGAAAGATAGATACTTGGATGGATGAATTAGAGCATCCATCTTTGATGACTTGTTGAAGATACAGGAACAATTCATAATAATATATTTCTCATCAGTCAGAAGTTTTTTATCACAGGAACTACAACGCACGGCGACATATCCATTAGAATCATTGTGTGCAATAGAATCTTTAGTATCAAAAGGTAGAGAACAGATTGGTTCGTCTTTATTCCCTTCTAGCTATCAACTGTTCATCAACAAAATTTAAGCATATTTTCATTGATTATACACCGTGTATGGCTTTACAAACTCACCGTTTTACACAAAATCTTTACTGTTCCGATGCATAATTTTGCTAAACACGAGATAATTATCGCAGTAGATCTTTACTGTTCCGATGCATAATTTTGCTAAACACGAGATAATTATCGCATCCTACGGCATCCAGTGAGTGCATATGCTAATGAAAACTTAACACGCGAAGACAGCAGCAATGAAAAAACCATGGCGGTTCCACAATACTGACAAAAAAGTCCATAGATCCGAAAAGTAAGATCACTCACCATCAGGTCGTCTCTTGTAGACGTATCGCTCCATCTGGAAGTCGCAATTTTTGGTTCCGAGATGGACGTCCGCCGCCAGCATCATCTGGATGTCCTGCTCCCTCTGCGAGAGAACTCTCGTCGCCGCCATGGCTGCTGCAACTTCTACAACGGAGACCCAAAACCCTACGCGGCGCCACAGGCAAAAAAATATCGCCGAAATTGGTTCAAGGTGGGGAATTTATACCTCGCATAGAAACCCTAACGCCCATATAAGCTTGGCGAAAACAACCCTGGCTCATTTAGGCCCATTAACAACTAATATGGGCCGGGCTCGCAGAATATAGTTGGGATCCTCTGTACCACAATCTCTGGTCTATCCCTGGATCAGTACACATTAGCCGTTGGATCAGATCAAGAGGAATCAATATTTAGATCTTATCTCCGATCCAATGGTTGATGTGCACTGGTCTAGGAATGGACGAGGAATTGTGGTCCAGAGAATCCCTGCTCCGGAGAATCAGATCCAAATCTGTCAAATTTTGGCGGGAACCTCTTTCGCTGATACATCGGCCTCAAAAATCATTAGGCTATGTTTGATTACGTGTAATGTAATTAAGTTTGAAATGCAATATAATATAATCAATATTACATTACTACTTTTGGGAAAAAGTTATATGTAATATTTAATCAGTGATTATATTCTTTTATTTGATGTCTATTATTTTTTATAAGGAATATAATTTGTATTATTATAAAATAATAAAAATATCTTACAACCTCTACTAGCGGCCCGTGGGGCGACGACCGATCGCCAGTGAAGGAGGAGGTGGTGTCGACAAATTTGTTGAGGGTGTGTTTTAATGAGATAAGTTAGAGGTGTTTTGGCATATTAAATTTTGGGTTGCATTGTAATCTGTATTACGTGGTATTTAATTTGTAATCAAGATTACATTACATTATAAGATTAAAATGATATAAAAAAAAGTAATCATCCTTGTAATATAATCTCAATTATATTACAAGGCTGATTAAGTCTTATCAAATGTAGTCTTATTGGAGGAATGGGAAGAGTGTGAGTGATGACAAGAGAATTGAATCTCACTTAAGGTGCATTGCATATAGGGAGTTTGAAAAACATGATGTTAGGTTATTTATTAGGATTCATCTGTGTTTTTCAATTACTTGCGTTGCACATGGAAAATTTTCATAAAAATGAACCAATCACTTTTAAGATTAGTCGGATAATAAGAACTAAATACCTTAATTATAAAAATAATAATAAATAATGAGCAAATAAATGGAGAAGCTTTGAGTTGTTTCGAGGCATCTATTTCGAGGCATCTACGAGGTTGCAATATTAGTAAGTGTCCATCAACATGTGGGTGAAATGATAAATTTTGTCCATGTTGATTGGCACAGATTGACATTTAAAAGTTAAAATCATAGAAAATTTTAGCTAGATTTGCAATGGATATGCAGTCTTCCTCCAAAATTAGTAGGCAAAACCCGGATACATGATTACCCAAAAAGAACATACAATCAAACAAATGAAAGCCACTAGGGCATTTTGAAGGGTATCATGGCTAAAAAAAAAGTTATACGAATACTAAAAATATGAACCGCTATGAGACTCGAATTTAGGCTTACAAACAAACAAATTTCTTAGCAAAGTGATACTGAGCCATATCTCAAAGGGTATAGACACATATTTTACACTAAACCCAGAGGAATTAATAAAACTAGCACTTTCTAGTTATTTTCATTGCAAGAACCAGTGCGTTCTACAAAATCATAATGGGGAGGGCTACTGATACACAAGGGTAGTCCAGTCCCACATTCTTTCTCTAGACATTCATTTGAGTACATAAATAAGTAAAAAAAAAAAAAGCAGGAAATTAAACTTGATCGTAGATGCTCCTAGATGATGAATTAGCGTGGCTATGATACAAACGCCCTTTGTGGGCGATGAACTACAGCATGACATACAAAAGAATGACCTCTGGCAAACTCTGGCTTGCCAATACCTTAGCAGGTCGGCACAACACAACCGGTTGCACCACAATGGACTTCTTGAGTGGAGATGGAAGTGTGCCTTTTTGTTGTACCGGTGTGATCTTATCTTGATGCCAACTGAAACTGGATGTGGATACAAACTGCAAAATTTTGCAGGGTGGAGGTTGCACTATTGTCGAATCTGTGAAGAAAAACACCGTCTATATACAGTTCGTTTTTATTTGTCAAGTGCTCCCTGCAACCTCAGCTGCCCGTTGTCGCATCATCTCCATCACTGCCGCCCGTCTTCTGGAATCAGATTGCTGCTGCAATCTTCTCAAGTGCTCTTTCAAATCCCTGGAGAGATTTAAAATGGTGTGTGTCATGCTGTCATGTAACGGAATGTTAGAGGTCTGCCAGGGTAAGAAAGGTACCTGCACCGCGGTACGCTGCATTCTGATTCTTTACAAGCACGAGAATGTATTTGGAGGAGGTACCACATTTTCTTACACAGAACACAACCTCCAGAAGCACGCGTCCTGCATTGAATTCCATGGCGGAAAAGACCTTTAACTTTGCGACAATTTGGATATTGGCATTGAGGAGAGCGACATTGCGACGCATGCACCAAAAGATCCAACATTTTCCTAAGCTGCAGCACAGAACCAGATGAGTGAGCAAATTACATCGAAAAATGAAGCATCGAATGTTTGGACCTGAGTTGGACTACAGACAACTTCAAAACAATTTAAGACGGTGTGACATGTTATTGTACTGGATTAAAAAAATACTGCAAATTGAAAACTATTTGATGTTGGGCTTCAAACTTTCATCACGACAATTTGCATGTTTAGGTTGTACAAAAATCAACAATTTTGTAGTGTGTCTGCTTCTTTTGGAATAGCATTTGCACATGATACTACGAGTAGAAATTTAGTTAATGAGTTTAGACAAACAAATCCAGAAACTAAAAGCTAATCTATAGGTTGCTTTACAAGTTTGGCTATTATACGAGAGGTTGCAATGCTTGTGACGAAGTTAATGCATGTAAACCTTTAAGATAAATCACTTTTTAGTGATTTATCGTGAGTAAAATATTGAACTTACTAGTAATGAGTTAAGTATATATTTATTTTCTACAAGACAATTTAATAAATACTTTTAGCAACAGTATTGTTCAAACCATACTTGATTCACAATAAATATCATATATGATGTGTGTGTTAAATTATATGACAAATTGCATGCCAAACTCTTTTATCTAAAGGAATTTTTTAATCAACTTTTCTTTGATTGCTTGTTCAGAATTCTTCAATTGATAATAAGAATAGCAGATTTTTTTCCCCATTAGCGTGTTCAAAGTATCTATTAACCCGACCCAAAAAAGGATTTTAGTTTGTTTGTCATTCCAAACAAATTAAAAGACAATGATAGGATCCCCTTGTGGATGTGTAGAGTTACTTGACTAAGATTAACTCCATAGATAAAATAGGAGGAAATAGATTTAGATGGTATGGACATAGCATTGTTACCAAGAGTTTTTACAGCTAGAAGAGTTAAATTTATTGGTGGAATTAGAGGCTAAAGAAAATATTAGTCAATCTAGCAAAAAAAAAAAAAATCAAATATTTTGAGTATTACTAGTAATATAGTATTGCCTAGAGATCAATTGAGGATTGAGTAACACAAGGTTAGACGATGATAACAATGATGATGAATATCATTCCAAATGCACAACTAAATTACCTGTAAAACACGTTTTGCTCGAGCTTCTTTATTTTGTGCATCACGATCCGCCATTGATGGATGATTAGTCAACTTATGTGGATGGTCAATACCACCTTTTTTATAACAATCATTGCATACATCAAAATCGGGACAACTTTCACAACGCCACCCCAAACCAGATTCAATATCACGGTGGCAAACATTGCATGTGGTAACAAATGCAGGGGCAGCAGGATTGTGGAGATGGTATAAGATCATCATAGATGAATGTTTAGCACGCCGTAGCGTATCATACTGATAGTGGTTTCCTTGACAAAGGCTCAGAAATGCCTGCCTAGTGTCGAAAAATTCACTTTCAAGAATCTCATCATTGTCCTTTGTGTCATGTGCAACATCATTAATTTCAAACTACAAGGCAATGAGGCAACAGTTAGCCACCAAAGTTTTGTAAAAAAGAAACATGAGATAGACAATCATGCCAAATCTTGCTTTCTATGATAAAACATAGCAAATGCACACAAAAAAGAGCAAATAAAAACAGGAAACAAGCAATCTGTCAACTGAACTCACTGGATATAGCAGATGCTTTTCCCTACTATTAGGAGGGTGTTTATCCCTTTCCTCAATTCTTAGTTCTGCTTCATGACACCTGCACACAAAACAGAAACCAATCACTTTCAGTTTCAAACATTTTTCAGCTACTTCTATGAAAGACATGTGAATATTACTGAAAAAGTGTGTCAATGAAATTATTTCATGGATGAGCTGTAAAATCAATGTAGCACAACAGTTAAGTTAGGATATTTGACAATTGTTTTCTGGAATCAGTTTTTTATTTTTTATTGGGAAAAAAGAATTTAAATAGAAACAATTAATGCACGTGACATTAAGCTTTGTCAAACACCCAATTCAAGCACCTAGTTCCTTTAAGTCAAGACAATTAGATCTTTCACTGTCTCTTCAATGTTAATGGAATGATTTATTCTAAAAGTTTAGACTTTACAATACTTACCTATCACAAAGCTGAAAGTTTTTGCATTGATTGCAAACCCATCGCGTCCCAGATACCATTAACGTACAACAATGTGTACAGGAATATTGCAAATGGACCATTATAAAATCTTCCTTCATAGGGCATATAGTTTCGCCAAGCTGTGGAAGACAAAAAGATGGTTGAGATAGCTGGAAATGATATTTGACTTTTCATGTGCATGCGCACAAAAAGAAGGATACAGCTGAACATGAAATAGGCAAAGATAACCCACAAAAGCCAATCAAGATTTTACAAGACTATCATTATAATAGTCAGAACATAAAATAAATTACTTTTTGCATTAGCAGGGCATCCTTAGAGGCATTCCCAGAAAGATCAGTCTGGCCAGCAGCTTTTAAAGCCCTTTTCGTAATAGTCTTTTTGGTTTTTCCTTTCTTCAGTTGTTTTCTACCGTCTTCTTCTTGACGAAGTTGGTTTATCATATCCTCAGCTGCACCAGGCCAATAATCTCCATCGAAATATGGTAAACGAGCTGCAGTTACTCTGGCCTTGCACTCACCCATAGTTGTAAAGAAATGATCATACAAATTTATCAGCTCAACAACAATATTCTCCTTAGAAGCTTTTCGTAGCATTGTCAAGTACCTGCGGACGGTTTAATCCAAATAACACGCAGCTAGCAAATAATGATAGCGAAAGGAAAAAAAGAAATAAATGCCTTAAGCTTACCACTCCCTAAGTTTGTCAGATTTTGGAGTCTTCTGAATCTCAGGATGGCAGTATAATATGTAGTCTTCACCCTTCAAAGGAGGACAAGCCCATATATAACAGCTAGTAAAGCCCCGTTTCTTGCAATACTCAAGGTATCCAATCTAGAGAAAAAAGAAGATATATTACAGACAAATAGATTGAAACAGAGTTCAATCAAAGTATATCATTATTGCTTTTATGCCGGAAAAAAAAAGTTTTTACAGAGAAGAAACAAATTTTTCTAAAACCTATCTAATACATGAAAGAAAAGAACTCTGTCTATTAAATACCAGAATTTCATGATAGACAAAAGTTCGCAAAGCTTCCCCACTCACTGCCTTGATCTCAGGCCTGAAGTACTTAACAGAGTCTAGATATGATAGATAGACACGCCTCTGATTAGGAAATGAACATTCTGAACTAAATTCTTGAACATACATCCCAAAAAGGCATACTTCTACACCTTCTATTTTCTGAAACAGCAATATAGCCTGAAAAATCCAAAAAACGAGCTCAAGCCACTTTTAACTATATATAGGGGTTTGGTTAAACTTTTTCTCTGGAATAAAATAATGATAAAAATAATCGTCAATGATTACTCAGAACATGCCTATTCTACCTTGGATTTATAGGGGAACTCTTTTGGGTAATTTTCTTCCTGAAATATCTCAAGAAAACGCTGCTTTACTTCCAATTTTTTATCAACAGATGATACAACTCTAACCACAAGTCCTTCAGCACCAGGCACCTAATATAAGAGAAGAAATTTCAAATTAGAAGTTAGAACAAAGAAAAATGTTAGAAACAAAAAGATTCTTTTTCAGAAAAAAAAAGCGTCCAAATAACTATGTAAAAATCTAGAAATGCATGTTAACAAAGGGGTTAAATGATGGAGATTCCAACTATTGAACATTCTGAAATTCTACCACAGGAACTAATCATCAAGAGAACTCCAAAATAGCATTGATCAATGAAAAAAAAAAATCATATTAGTTCAGTTTTGACAAAACGAATCTACGAAACCAAACCATCTATTTTTAAGTGTAGCAAATGAATTAGTCAAATGAAAAGAGAAACAATGAGTTCTATCTGCAATAAAAGAAGAAAGAAGCATCATGTGTTCGGCTTTAGGTCCATGATAAAGCAACTCCATTGCTAGCTCCCATACCAATCTATGTGGAAATTTCCAGGTGATTCCAATCGTGAAGGAAAGAAAAGATCAAAGGAACAGTTTTAACATGTGCAGAATAACCTGGAAATTTCTATTGATATTTTCTTTCCTTCATGATTAAAGTTACAAAACAAGTTCACAAGCTTAATTAAAAACTTGGAAACTAGGATTTCAGTTCAATCTACTAATTAAAAATGGATTGAATAGCCACATACCATCAGAGAAAGCTACAGTGCACAAGAAGAGATGACAAAAATAACATGATTGGAATAATATTAATAATAAGCAAGATACAGCTATGTTTTTTATGCAACGTATATAGTAGATAGGTAGGATCACTTATAGATAACCAATTAACTGTCTATAAATAATTCAATCTTATAGTCTCCCAAACCTCTTTTAAGACCTCAATTTGTCTAAAGAAAAGGTGCAATAAGTCAACAATATCTAGCTTTACCTCATCATAACTTTTCCCAAGCTGCCTAGCTCTCTCTTGCCTCTCCTGCTTAAGCTGTCTAAAAAGCCGCTGCTCTATGTGATCACTCAGTATAGTTCTAGGCAAATCTTTTGCACCAAGAACAGCAGTTTCAGGCAAGGGCTTTCGTTCCCCTTTTTCTATCTCCTCCACACAGCAATTAGGGCAAGTATATTCTGCTTCACCATCATTTCTTCGACCATTAAAAAGAGCACATACTTGGTGTTGCCAAGATTCACATTTATCACATTGCACCCACTGTAGTGGAAATATAGATGGGATAAGTTTGATCTGATCATACAAAGCCAGGCTGCATCTCAAATTCAAAGAAGATACAATAAAATATTTACCCATTCTTCAGTTTCCTCATCGTTTCTCCTCTTCTCTAGCCTTGCTTTTAAGAAAGTAGATCCTTCAGCTTCTATAGTGTCACCACGAGCTTCATTATAACAAGGAATACAGAAGTAAAGACGGGTTTCACCAGTCCCAATTGTATAATAAAAAGCATTTCGTTTTATTCGAGCGCCACATGGGGAACAATATATTGGAGGGGGGTCAAAAGTGAGCTTTTCTACTGCACAAAGCTGGCATGAGTTCTCTGTCATTGAGCGCTCCAATGCTTGATTCTTCTCAGCTTTTGCTTTACTCTGAAATCAAAACTATAACTTGCTATCAACAAATGAAACATAAATAATGGCAATTTCCATAACCTTTTGCAGGAAATGATGTGTACAAAATAGAGGAAGACGGTCTGAGATGGGCAGATAGAGCTTTATAAGTTTTTCCATCAAAGCCATTCATTCAATAGGAAAAAAAAAGAACAAGCATCCCAACTATTTGGCATTCTCTGCATGGATCCTAGTCCAGTAGTAAATAAAATTTCCACCATCCATGCCTCATGGCATAGGTACAGTGCTGGAAGTATGAAAATTTTAACATACACCGGCACACACTCACACACGCATGATACTCACTGACACAGGCTGGAATTTTTATAAGCTTTTGCAAAAAATGGCAAATGCAGAAAGTGAGAGGAAGACAATTTGAAAAGGACAGATAGAGATTTTATTAATTTCTTCCATCTAAACCATTAGTACAGTACAACGGAAAAAAAAAACAAGAACATGCATCCCAACTATTTTGCGACCTCTGCATAGATCTAGTCCAATAGCTGTTGTAGTTTTTTTATAGATGAATCTCATAGTGAATGCTGCCCCCGAGAAAAAAAGTTTCCATAATAGATAGGGCTCTAAATGAATAGGACATTCATGAACAAACTTGTGTTAGGCTTGATAAAGTTCATTTATATTCATTCAATCATAAACGAATATATAAAATAAAAGCTTGAATACTAGTAAACTTGGTTCGTTAACGTTCATGAACAAAATTCATGAACAAACTTATTTATTAATTTAAGTAAAATTTAATTATAAATGTATTTCTTATTTTTTTATTCAAATATACAAAAATAATAATTGTTTATAATCTAAAATTATTCATAATATGTTATAAATAATAAAAGTTGAGTTCCATAAGAAGCTCGAGCTCGGTTCGGCTCATTTGAATAGGCATGTTCCTTTCGGCTCAGTTCGGCTCATTTGAACCCCTAATCATACATGCCACATGACATAGCTACAGTGTTGGAAATATGCACACACCTACTTGCATACATGCACCACAACCCACACGTTTGCGCGCGCACACACACCCGAGTGAAAAAGCACATACAGATAAACAGCCAGCAAATAGAAAAAAAAAGGAATCTGACCATAATGAACATACTAATTATTTTTAAAATTATTGCAAGAGATCTGCTGTTCTACATCATTAATGTGGACTTCTAACATCTAAGAATTGAATACATAAACAGATGAACCCTTTTTGCCAAAGAATTAGAGCTTATGATATACACATAGTACATCAGCTTAGATGAACATAAAAAAAGTAAGACATGTAGAAAACAACTTCAGAAGCATCCTCCAGGATTGTAGGCTTAGAAATACACAACGATAGACTTGTTTTCTCAGTTAAAATTGTCTATGAATGAATTTGATATAGATTGCCCATTTGGAATCCAAGCAATTAAAATTATATTGATACCAAGAATATACTACATAATAGACATTATGTCAGTGGATGTAGGTGCAGTGAGGGAAAGGATTTTTGATAGACTTTAATAAATCTAGTGACTAGTAAAACTGGCTACAAAATAAGGACATACCAAATTTACAAATGATTGTCTGCATTTTCACCATTATGATAAAGTTATATCCTGTGCATTGCCTTGTCAACAGAATCATCACACGTTCTTTGCCTCTAACAGAATAATTGAAGAACATGTTTAACATGTAACAATCACTATCAACTATTAAGTTGTTTCAATGTGCCTTTTACAAATTGATTAGTGAAGAAAAATAGGTTCCATTTAATCTAGGCTGGTCCAAATATCTTGTCTCTATAAATTGTGTTCCAGTTCTTAGGCCAAAATAGTTCTGAATTAGAAAAACAAGTAGTGTAATCTCTGATTCAAGAGAAAACTAATGCAAACTTTACCTAAAAGATAAGAAGGTAGAAAGGACTCAAGTACCACAGAAGTTGTGTAACTCCTAAATTCAAAAGAAAAAGAATTTAAGATCTGAGTGCTCACCTTTCAACATAAGTTTCAACCCCTAAGAAATGCCTAAATGCTAGCATATTTCTGGAACCTGAACCTCAGACAACTAAATATCAGATCTACAAAAAAGAATTTACCAGAAAAGATTAAGACATTTCTTCTCAGATACATCTCTAAAAAAAGAAATGCCTAAATCAAATACACACTCAGGTGCAAGTTCAACGCAACATTTGAACTGACAATTAAAGTTTATTTAAAGTAGTATAAATTAACTTTTGAAGGATTGTCTAAATACTAAGAAGAAGTTTTGTTACCTAGGAAGCACAACAGAAACTAAAAGGTAGAAGGATGTAATTTATAAATAATATAAGGCTAAACATCAAAAAATCTAACCCAGTTAACTTGAAGGAAGCAAGAAACAGTAGAGACAGAGGAAAATTAGTTATCTAAGAAAAATTACGCAGAAAGATAATTTAATATTGCTGCCATCAAAAATAAATAAATAAATAATGAGTGCCAAAAACCTAACCTGACCAACCCATTGCCTCAGACCAACTATGTGCTCCTTAATTTGTTCGGGAGTGAACAGTTCGATCAATGAAACACCTTTTATTTTTGGCTTTCCTGATTTGTTTCCACTGACTAAATCTGTTTGTAGGTTTTCATGATCCTGCTTGATAGTACTGACTGACTGATCTGGCACATTATCAACCAACATGCTCTCTTGTTTCACGTGAACATCAACAGACTTAGTAACAATAGGATCTTTTTTCCAGTTTGGTGAACTTACAACCCCATTGCTTGTACTGCTAAGAGTTGGTTTTTTGTCTTGCCTGGATCCAGAAGATTCATCCATCTTCACAATCACCTCAGAAATAGCAGGAAGAGTTTGTTTCAACTCCAGAGACTGTGCCTCCTGGGGATCAGATGCTTGATTCCCAGATGAAAACCGAACTCGTGAAAAATCATTGTTAGGAGAAAAGGTTGTATTTTGAACCTTCAGGCGCTTAGCCAAATACTCTTTGTCCTCAAAATTTTCAGTTGGCATGGTATCTTTTTTTATTGTTTCAGTAACCTTTTTTGTTTCAGTTTCCCCAGCAGTACTAGATAAAGCATGTGCTTTATAACTTGCAGCTAAATGGTTGCGCACTGGAATGCAGACAGGACAATCGGGCACTTTGCAATTGCGAATATGCCCAACAAGTTTCCTAGATTGGAAACAGCGTGGGAAATTACAGTGTTCATTCTTACAGGTGTCCATATGCAAAACCAACTCTTGAACTCTGATGCAGTTAGCTTCTTTGCATAATCCCTTCGGTGCTGGACACCGGCGAGCATGGTGTATAAATAGCAGCCACCTTACTTGTTTAACATAATTTTGCTTGTTTATATAGTCTTCATGTTCAGAGTTCACATCTCTAGTAGATAGATCACATCGCTGAGGGTCATCTTGCCTTATTGTTCTTTCCAGCTCCTCCTGAAGTTGTTGACAGGATAATTTATCTGGCATCTGTGCATGTAATGGTTGAGAATTCCACTGAAACTGGAGATCTTCTGCTTGCAGTCCACTTGACAAAGGATCAAACTTGTCTGAAAATCCATCAGACTGCACATTTGGATGCAGCAGAGGTTGTGAATCCTCTGAAACTGAGATATGAAAACCTTGAGATCCCAGATGACCAACGAATTGAACACTTTTAGCTTGGTCCTCAGCAGAACCAATCTGGTGGTATTGTGTCTGAGACTGGTCCTGTGCAGATGATGACTGAATCAAAGGATCGGAATAGACTATTTTTGCATTACCAGGTATTAGCTGCTCGGCAAAATGTGAAGCCACTGAGGAATCTCTCATAGAATCAGTCTTTGGCATCAATTGTTGGTTCTGTATGCTACCTTGATGTCTCCGTAATAGTTGATACTGGTTCGGAACATACTGCGGGTAAGCTTGACTAGGCTGCTGTGAAGATTGTTCTGCATGTTGTGGTGATTGTAGTAAATTTTCACTGGTTGACTGGGATGGCTGGTAATTCAATTTGTCTGATTGATCGAGAAATTGAGCTCTTATGTTCAAAGGAAGCCTCATTGATTGTAAACTAGCATGATCATTTAGCAAACCTGAGTTGGTTCTTAACTTAGGATGCAAATTTACAGCATTCATGTTGTTCAAAGCAGATAAAACAGACGGATCAGGTCCAGGAAATGTCTCAGAGGATGTAGCATTAGTTGCATTTGAATTGTAGACATCATCAACGATAGATGATAGTTGTTGTGATAATGATGCTGCAAATAGGGAAAAGGCTAACATCTACTTAGTTTGTTATGAAGAGCAAAATCATACATTAACAATAGTAAATAAGTAAACTAGCAGAAGCTACAACACATAGATATTGACATTATATTTGATAACATCAATAGTCCAATGAAAACAAACATAAAGCAGAGAACCGGAGAAGTAAACTTGCAAGTAAAGAACACAGATAGTATGCTTGTGACAGGAGAAGATTACTTGGCTCTCTTAGTTGATGTTGTTGCTGATCAAAGTTCTTCTGCAGGGGCTTTAAAGAACTAGCATAAGGAGGTGGGCCTACAAAACCCTCAGATGTTGCAGAGCCATTGTTCCCAACTAAACCAAATGTACCATTTGCAAGTCCATTTGAGATCCCATAGGGGGAATTCTGGTTAATAACATTGGACCTCATTCCAGCACCAATTTGATGCAGCATATGGCTGTTCTGATTTATTGTGTATTTTTTTTGCTGGAGTGGATGTTGAGCCACAGTAGTGTCAGTGTTAGAAATTCTGACTACATTAGAAGACTCAGAACTGGCAGCTATATGTTGATTATTAAATCCAGGAGTTGGTATCATCTGAGGAAATTGTCTTGACATGTTGTTACTTGATGTTACTGAGGGCATCATACTTCTTCCACCTGCACCAAGAGCATAATTGGCAGATTGTTGATGGAAACTACTTGAAACTGTTCCTATGTGAATGTCAAAAAAAAAAAAAGTCAGCAAAGGATACCAAAAATATTATTAAAAAAAAATCTTATAAAGATTTGCCATCTGAGAGGATGGAAGAGGAAAAGTTACCGGCATCATTAAGACCATATGAGGTAAAATTTCCCATGTTTGTTGTATTTTGAGAAGCAATAGCATTATTGATGCCAGTAAGTGTAGGGTTCTCTGGTTGAACTGAAACAGAAGCATTAATACCAATATTGTTGGATATGCCTGGAGTTGGAATCATTGTGCTAGCAGTTGAGGTAGGTAAATTCTGATGCGGCAAAGATCGGCTGTGACTGACAACATTCTTGATTATTGATGATAAACGATTTTCGATTGGTTCTAGAGCTAAATTCAAATAATCTTCCTGGTCGGAAATAATATCATATGTTAGATCAATGCAAAAATACAACCTTAAAAAACCTTACATTTTATGAAGTTTCCTTAGAGAAAACATTCTTTTATCCTAAGAAAATTCTAGAATTGAGCCAAATAAATAGTGCTTACGAAAATTATAAATATCTGACTCAAAAAGATAAATGAGGAACAATATTTTAGAAAAGAGATCTTACAAAAATGCAAAGAACCATAATATAACAAAGAAAATTACCCTTGTGGGAGTATCCTTGTATATACGCTCCTCCAAACGCCTAACAATTTCTGGTAACTTCCGTACCCACTCATCAGAAGACGTTTGGTTTCTTTTTAGAAGTGCATTATAGCTGGAAAATGTAAATAAATAAATCAATATTGTTATACAAATTTAACAATTCATTTGATACTTTGATAAGATTACAAAAGTCCAAAACAATTAGAAGAGTTACTTATGATGTATATTCTCAGCTTTACAGATAAGAAAGGCCTAACCCACAAGTATTGTTTTCTATTGCCATAATGAAGGCTCTTTCCAATTCTAGAATTTTATAAAGTTCTCAAAGCCCTGTATGAATACTAGAGGAAGGTATTGCACAAGAATATGAATACTAGAGGAAGGTATTGATCAAGGTTCATAAGCTTGAGATAATAATCACCACAGATCAATAAATTTATCCCAGACTATTGAAGCAAGTTGCAAACTGAATAAAATAAAAAATAAAAACCTGGGACAGATATCATAATCATATTTAAAATAAAGAAATCAATTGTGATTCTTACATAGATCACACTAATTCGTCTAAAAGATGATGGGCTTAACTGAAGTTATCTCAAAATAATAGATCAACTAGATGAACTTCCTGTAGCAATTGTGATTAAGATTTCAGTTTAAGCAGAGCAGTATGGAGAAGGGTGCTTAAACAATTGTGAATAGTTATGTATACAAGTGCACAGTGCACTTGATGTTTCTAAATTTTCATATTAGGAGAAAGTCACTGTATAGTATTTATTTCTAACTAGAAGATAAATAATAAATCCTTCATGAGCAACCGAACCCCATAAAGAAAGATGATAAGGCTATAGTCAAATAATTACTTTCCATGAACAGTTTCAAATCTAATAAAACTTTCTTATAAAATATTTTGTTGTGTCAGGTTTTATCAACCAGACCTCCACAAGAAGTGCTAGACTGAGTTGGAGAGCACTTAAGATACAAGCTGGCAGACAACGAGTAATGTCATGCTTAGGGGAAAGTAAAAGATGCATGCTCGTAATCACTATTTAAATTGTCAAGTCATGCTGAAGGCAAAATTTTCCATTCCAACTGTTGACCGGCATGCAAGGTTTTGGATACAGCTTCTCTGAATAAATAATTGTGTCAAGCTCCTCCTCCTCCGCATCACGAACCCACTTTGCATCTTCTTCTAAGACCGGCGTCAAACCACACATGCAACATAATGTATATTCCAAAGGGTTCTCCAAATAATTACAATGAGCTGCTCCTCCTCCACATCTTCTCCTAAGGTCGCACCTTCATTTCTAAAACCCAAGCTTCCTCCTCCAACACCAATTCATTCTACTTCTTTCTCCTCTATTGTCGACTCAAGTAATATCTCTCCACATTCAAGTAAACTTCCTCGTCTTCTACTCCTCTTATTCCTCTTTTTCTGACAATGGCGCCCTCTTCTCCTCTGTTTTCACACCTCCAGCATCAACAATGACACCGATGGCAACATCTCCACCGGCCAAGGACTAAAACCATAGGTCGGCTTAAGATTTCAATCCTTGCCCGTTATAACACTACATCTGATTCTAGAGTTTAGAATTTAGTGGGTTTTCTAGACTTAATTTAGTGAGCATCAGCAACACTAATCATGCGTTTAACAAAACTGTGATTGAAAACTATTTCCACTCAAAGTGTATGGTAAAATATTATAGAAACAATGTAGGAATGTGAATGACCAAAAAGGACATACATTAACCTGACCGTTATATAGCAACAAACAGTCGTTCTCAAAAAAACACATGTTACTTTTTGGTTCACATTATCTATTAAATAAAAATGAATTTACTTGTAATGTTAACAAAACAGTGTAATAATCAATTATAAATAAATAAAAGTGTGAAATATAATATAACAAAAAATATCAATATCAGCCCCTAGTTATTTTTTATTAAAAACGGAATTGAACTGGAGTCAGTGTTATCAGAGGCGCGAGGCGCACCAAGGCGCAAAGGGCTCCCTAGAGCTCGAGGCACTAAGCGCGCGCCTCTTGAACATGAGGTTGATTACTAAACTACTAACACACTCATATATAATATGTCAAATATGATAACTTTTAATATTCCAAACACACAAATATCAAACCACTAACCATGAGATACATAATATGACAAGCAAAACAACACCATGAAGCTCATCTAGCTCAAGATCATCCTCGTTGTATTATTCTTCTTCTTCAAATTCAATTTCTTCTTCTTCATCTCTAAGTCTAATGCTCTGTTTACTCCAAAGCGTGGATAAGGAAGGGAAAAGAATTTAAGGTGGAAACTAATCCTCGGAAGAAGAGAAGAGAAAGGACGAATAAATCTCTTCCTTTGTATACTTGTTTACCTTAATCGAGAAAGATGGATATATATTAGGTACATGATGTAATTTTGTGAGTTAAAAAGGGTATATGCGTCAATTTTTTGTTATATAGTGTAATTTTATGAATGCAAAGGGGTACATGCATCATTTTTTTCCCATCCTCTACTTTCCGCCCGATTTTGAGGTGATCAATTTTAACTCTAAAACTATCCGCGGATAAATTGTCTTTCTCTTCCCTCTGAAAATTTTAATGAAGTAAATAACGGAAAATTTTCCACTACAAAAACTTTTCCTTAGTTTTGTTTTCCGCTGTCCCAAGTAAACAGACCATAACAGAAGAGTGTCTTATAGAGGAAGATGTATTTCTCTTCTTGACTTGTTTAGGCCTAGCATGTGAATTACAGGTCATGGATGCAATGTTTTTTCTAATGTTCAAGCTCTTCAGCTATACTAGCCCTAGCATCGACATCCCATATCAAGTCATCACCTTCAAAAACCAACTCATCTTATTCATAATCGCTTTCTCCATCCATTCTATCCATCAATCATTCATTACTGTCATCAATATTTGTCAAAAGAGATGGGATGAGTCTGATCACATGCATTATATCGAAGTTTTAAGGCACGATTGTATTTCAGGTGGGAGATGGGTGCGTTCGTTTTCTTCTACCTTTTTTCTATTTCCTGTGTGCCCTAATTTGCTTTTATCTCTTTCTTGCATTTGTTTTTT
>JBBPFQ010852694.1:0-12261 GCA_037974815.1 Kaempferia elegans
TTTACGTTTGATTAATATAACTATGTCTTCGTGTTGTCAACCCATTGCATATTAGATGGTCCACATCATATTTGAGACCGGATTGAGGTCGCAATCTAGTCGTAATTATTTGAAATTTATCAACGAATTCATCCGTTCATCTAGGTTATAGTTTGGGTCCAGGTGGGCGGTCCGGAGGTCGCCCCTCTTGGTGACAGGCAGCCTGACTACCCTCACACCTCTGACGTCCTTCGGGCGGCCTCCAGCCGCCCACCCGGACCCAAACTACAACCTAGATGGACGGGTGATCCCGTCGATGGACTGTAAACAATTGGGACCGGATTGCGACATCAATCCGCCCTAAAATAGAGTGTCGACCATCACCTGGTCTATAAATTTGTAAACAAAAGGATCTGGCCTCTCGATATAGTTATATTAATCAAACGTAAATAAATTTGATATTTAACTTGGTTAGAATTTATTTATATTTATTTAATATATACCTAATCAATTAAATGAATAAACTCTAATAATTTATTAAATTAAATAAATAAGCTTGAGTCAGCTGGTTAATATTCATAAACAACGTTCGTCAACAGCATTTGTAAACCATATTTATCAATATAATTTTTATCAACATGCTAAATAAATAAATAAATAAAATTTAGCATAGACTTTTATCAACAAGTTTCGTGCACACACTTGGTAAGAGTTTGTTTTTATTCGTTTAATACACATAAGATCAATTAAATCAACAAACTCGAACAACTCGTTAAACTAAACAAATAAATTTGAAGCATATGTGTTCTGCTCGTTAATGTTCGTGAACACCATTTGTAAACAACATTCGTGAGCAACATTTGTTAACCGTGTTTATCAATAAAATTTTTATCAATATGCTAAATAAATAAATAAAATTTCAAAATGAATAAATAAGATTATATTATCAAGCTTAATAACTAATTAAATAAGTTTAAAATGTAAGAATTTTAAATAAACAAACAAGCTTGAATTGAGAATCACAGTCGTACCTGTGTTTAACGGGACCTGAAGTGAATAATAAAAAGTAATATTTTATTATGTTAAATGATAGTAAAGCTCAGTTTACAACTAAAAAATATATAAATAAACTAAAAATAATATATTATATCAATAAAAACGTAACAAATATCTGAAATAGTTAAATGAACACTACTCGTCTAGCTATTTTATAGGCAAAAATATTTATCAAATTTACATAATCTAATTGCCCGACTATTTCTTTCTTAATCGATAACATTGATAGCTCATTTAGTTTATTCTTTGATACTGAGACTAATTCGGTGGTCATAGACAGCGGCAGGCACCGCACGATTAGGTCGCATCACACGAGTGACTGGCGTAGTGTGTGACAGCCACTGCGCCGCCAATTAGGTCACACAAGTAAACTCCATCCACTGGCTCGCGTCATGTGCGACATCCACCACGAGAATCGGCTTGATTAGGTTCTCGAACGACTGTCACTGGGTAATTAGGTCGGCCCAACAATTGTCGTTGATCGATTAGGACGTAATTGATGTCACATGTTGCAGGACGAAGATGATGGTTGGAAAAGTATATTGTGATTACCTTTTCTTCGGTGGATCCGTACCTTAGTTGAAAGAATATCGGAGAAAAAATCACGTACAAAGAAGAACAACATAAGAGAAGAAATCGCATCCTCAGAAGAGTCGTGCGTTAGTGTGTATCCGTGAGAATAGAATTTAACAATCATTTAAGATTTGTATCTTTCATTTTTTTGGTATAATTAAAAAATATATAGGGTCTAATTTCCTACGTTGGGCCATGAAGCATTTATCTCCTCGCCCTCATGGAAGGTACAACATGTTGAGAATTCGATAATATCTAAACAAACCAATAGTCTCATATAAAAATCATTACTTTTTTTTACTTTAAATATATATTAATTAAATTAATTTCACATATATTATGGATACCTTATATAGTTGGATCCCAATATGCCATTAACGTGGAGACCACCTTTTTTATAATTATATTTATAATTTTCAAATATATACAACAATATGTATATATTAATTTATAGCTGGGGAACTGATTACTTTAATCTCTTAACTAATTAACAATTAAATCCATCTTTCCTTGCTAATTAAACAACAAATAAGATCTTTATTTGGGTAGTATTTTATAACTATATCTCCTAAATCTCTTCTTTAATATAGTAATAAGTCGAAGTGAAATGTTGAATCGATTTTACAACAATAAAATTTGCAAAATAAGTGAGAGGAGATGGTCCTAAGCACATTGATTGGCTAAAGCTTCCTCCACTTTTGCCTCATCTTTTTAAGATTCAAACTTATCAAAAATAAATAAATATTTATAAAATTAGTATTATTTATTTAAGAATATTTATATAAATAATATGTTATATACATGCAAAACATGTGATTAATAAAAAATCATGCTATGGCAAATTTACAATAACAATAGTATTTCTATAAATATGATATTTGCAAAGAAGATTTAACTAGATTGTCTTGTTTATTTTTGGATAAATATTGTCCTAACCATGATATGATCCAATGTAGGAATCTTGTAGTACCAAAAATATCTTTTGATAAATACATATTTTTTATTGTTCTTTTATTAATTGTAGTTAAGTGAATGCTATGCCATCATTCAACAGTGGAATGCAAGCTTGCATTTTATTAGATTATCTATAGAGGGAAAGATTATGGTGGTAGGGATGGCGAGTAGCTTGCACCCCACCTCATATCGTCTTCTTTGTCTATCAATTTTGTGCCACTAGTAAAGTCTCTCTCTATCTTTTTTTTTCTTTACATTAAGGACAAACGATAGCGAAGGGGGCGAGACAAGTTGCGAGTCGAGGTCTTTTACGGGTCACGACAACTAGAATTATGACTGAGGGTTTCCTTGAGCGCGAAGAAGAGTTATACTTCGAACTCACATCGCCCCCTCCACAATTGTTGGTCATAGTCTTGACCTCAAAAGTTATTGCCTAAGGGTCGTTATCGGTCCTCTACATTGCGTTTGATGCTCTACCACTCTAGGTCACTCCCAACTCATCGACATGACTAATTAACATAATAAATACATAATATTGTCTCGCAAGTTTAAAAATGTACACGTAACAACACTATTATAATCTCATTAATTAAGTAATTTAAGTTGTATTTAAAAGGTACTAAAGTAGAAGATTTTGGCAAAAATTGTGGACTGAAAATGACAATAAAAAGTGTTATTTGTTGGATAAAGCTTTAAGGTAGACGTAATAATTAAATAATTTTTTAAACAATTTGTGAATATTCAAGGATATAATTGTTGATTAGTTTATAGATGAATCATATATTTTTTTTTAAAAAAAACCCTTTAATTTTGGTTTAAAATATAATCAAAATTAATCAAATAATAAGTAAAAATATTTGAACACTGTTTTAATAATTTTAGCTTAAGATTATTATAAGAAAGAACAATTTTGATATATATATATAAAAAAATCTTAGGACGAAACTTTTTTGTTTGTGATATTTGTTGAGCATTAAACGCTTTTTAAGGACAGTAAAAATAAAAGTGTGTATGAGGGGATATTCTCTAAATGGCATGATGATTAATTAAAATCTATGCCAATTAACGCTATGATGAGCGCTTCATTAGAGTAAGTACCAAATCTAATCTAATCTAATCTTAATCTAATCCAACAAATTACTAAGCCATGAACCAAATCTAATCTAATCTAATCTTAATCTAATCCAACAAATTACTAAGCCATGAACGCTTCCCACACGTCCACGAACGCCGCCACGATCACCGGGTGGTGCATCGGCGAATTCAATGACAAGTACGAGCGGAGGAGCTTCTCCATCTCACTCGCGCTGTTCATGTGCTGCCCCGCCACCACCATCTCTATCATCGACCGCCGGAAGTCCTCGTACGGATTGCTTGACCGCGTCGTCATTGCAAAGAATCCGCCACTGACCTCTTCCTCCCCTTCCACGCGCAAGTCTCTTCTTCTTCTTCTACCGCTCCTCCGTCTTCTACTCTTCTGCCTCCGTGGCTTGCTGCCCTCAAAGTAGTCTGCCTCGCCATTGCCAAACCATTCCATTCTCTTCTCCTCCTGTTCCAGTGAAGCCATCGGCCACCTGATCTGCTTTCTCCGCTCCAAGTGAACCGACAGCCGAGCATTGGAAAGCTCGGTCGCATTGTCAGACGCAATGCAGGTAGAGCAAGGAGAACGGAGAAGCATTCGAGTGATCCGATGTTTCAATCCTCTGCTTCTACTTGAACCATGACGGGCTGAGTTCTCCATGGAAGAAGAAGCTCTCAGCCACTTCACCAAGAAAACCAGACGGAAGAAGGCTCAACTTATAGCCCAGTTTACCCACTGCAACTTGCTCTCGTGGTGCAATTAAGATGCCCATTGAAAGAGAGGCATGGGGAGTTAGTAGAGCATTGGAGATTTTTTTTTTCTTTTTCCTTTTTAATAATAAGTAGATAGTCTCCCCCTTATAGGGTAAATCTGAAATACAACTTATTCATACTTAGAAGTCAATCTCCAATCAACCATAGTTCAATTCCCAAACAACATAGTTCAATTCCATGCACCTATGACAATTGAACTACTAGTGAAACTGAGACACTATGTCGAGAGCCACCGTGCTTTTTGGATTTACCCTGTAGGTGGAATATGGGGTTGAACCGTATACCATGACAACAACAACGAACTTTTAGGTTTGGAGTACAAGTGGCAAGTGAAGCATAAGTAATGGCAGGGAGTGGGTACTACTAGTAGTTGTGTACTTGGAGAGTCAGACGTGATGACGTGTTTGGATTTGGTGAGGGTGTACACTAGTAGTTAAGCCAGCAGTAAAGGGAAAAGTTTTTACTGGGGAACTTCGGGATTGTAGGAAGGTTCAGTTGGTTCTCAAGTTGTTTTGTGGCTAACATTCAATAAGAATATCGAATGTTCACCCAGAGATCTACGGTGAGTTCCGTTCTGACCACACCTAGCCTATCCGTAGATGGTCTTGTTCGACCAGCTCAATTGCTCACCCCAGCCTATAGAAAGGATTCACCACTTCTTTTATAAATAAGACGTATACCCTACAACGTCTTGACAGCATTATTATTCATAAGTCTTTGGCAAGAAAAACATATCAATAAGATGGACTTCTTGGACACTTGATTGAGTAATTTGAATCTACATGACAAGGAGCTATTACTTAGACTGAGTGTGACGTAGTCAGCCTAGTAGGCACTGACACATAGATCATGTCCTTAACCAAGTGAATATAAGATGCGTGAAAGGAATTAATGTAGCTACTAAAGGCTACAGAATTTGTTCTGAAATTAACTGTAATTTTCTGATCAATATGAATGACCAATATAACTAGAACCTATTGGTCACATATGTCAAATCTCATGAAGTTTGCTAGTTGAAGTCGTTTCCGTTAAACATCATCTAACAGATATAATTTTTAAACAAAATTTTATTCTGTGATTATGTCTACACATCTTTTTGTGGATGTGTGTAATGCATGTTGTAATAATATAAAAAATTATTATGCATATTTTTGTACTCACATAGACACCAAAAGTTTGGTTAGCCAGACCACATGTATGTTTTATGGATGTATATGATGCGTGTTGTAATAATTTAGAAAATTATTTTGCTTCCACTGTGTATTTTTCAAAAACATATTTTTGTACAGGTTGGTTAGCCGGGCCAATGTGAAAGATGCATACATAAGAAACAACTATTCCTGAATTGAAATTCCAAAATCATTAATTATTCCTGAATTGAAAATCAGGATGTGTTCAACTGTCATATAGATAAGAGTCTATCAGAGATTAGACTCAAGTGGCCAATCGCCAATCATCACGTTCTTTGTAGTTTACAAGTTCGATTGATTACTCAAACTGATATCAAAATTCAGCATCCATCATGAACAATCATTCAAGAAATCGCAGGTTCACAAAATTAAATTGCAAATTGAAGATCACTATCTGAGAAACCAAAATCCCTAATTATTGGGAGGAGAGAAACTTGCCGGTCACCGGGCGACGCATCAGACGGGGCTGAGGAGCTGGTAGAGATGAGGCTTCGGATCCGAGTTCATGCCGACGAGGATGACGAGGGGGATGAAACCGTAGTGGGCGATCAGCTTGGCCTTCTTCATCGCCCAGGTGCTCCACTCCTTGGCGAGCCCGCCGGCTGATAGGTCCTCCGGCGCCGTCGGCTTCGATCCCTTGCCAGCCTTCCGCTTTCCTTTAGCCTTGAGAGAAACCCTAGAACCCATCGCGATCACCCAAACCCCAAAACCCTTCTGCCGTAAACCCCGTTGCTAGACGTTTATATAGAGAAAATGCATTTGCCTCATTCCTCTTTTTTTTTTTTTCTTACAAAATAAAAATATTTTATCTCTAATAATAAAAAAAAGATAAATCACCGGCTTAACCGAATGACCTACTCATATTTCTGTGGTGGCAAGCATGAAAGGGTACTATTGCTTAAAATTAATAATAAAAATAAAATATTTCAAAATTCCCATATAATAATATGAATCAAGAGTAAATACAGATTATGAATAAAGGAAAAAAAAACTTATGGACTCCCACACAATAAACTCAATCACTCCTTTCCTGATATCTATGAAAGAAGAAAGAGGTCGAGCTATTTTTAGTTGAACTTACAATCGATATCAATGCATCCGCGGGACTTGTTGTCGTCGGAGATGTTGATGAAAGGATCGATTTTTACCCACAAAAGTGAGAAAACTGAAGCCAAAAGCACCGACCATAGCACGACGATAGTCGGCGTCCGGTTCTGCTTTCCCATGAGACCTTTGAGGAATGGATACAGATGCAGAATCACCCACATTGCGAAGAATACTTTCCCGAAGAGTGGCCCCCAAGCTTCGTATCCACTGTTCAGTGCGTCGGAGAATCCGGCAACTACACCAACGAAGTTGACGATTAGGATGGTCGTCGGAGGTATCAGTACGGTGGTCCACTTGAACACGTAGAGCTCGCCAAACTCAGTGTCGTCTGTAGCTTTGGCGGTGACGGTGAAGTTGGTGTCAATGCCTGCAAGCATCTTTAGGATTCCTTGGAAAACTGCAAATAGATGTGCAGAGACACCTCCGATCACCCAGAATTGCTCGTTTCGCCACCAGTCCTCGATGCCGATGCCGCTCCACCGCAGTTCAAGAACACTCGTCAGGATGATGGACATGAATAGAGCAAGAAACAGAACGCTTGCAACATTGGAAAGCTGAAACAACAAAATAGCGATAACTACCTCTATTTGCTTGTAACAAATTATGAGGAAGAATGGAAGTACACAACTATTGAACAAAACTAGGGACGATATCCAGTAAAAGAATGTACCGTCGGAATGATGAACTTTCCCGTGAGCAGACAAATGGCTGGTAAAGAGCAGTAGGCGATCAGCGGAAGGGACGTAAATGGATAGACGATAGTGTTTATATAAGCCAATCTTTGGAGCCATCTCAGCCTGCCACCGCCATAGCCATACCAAAGTGGGCAATGTCGGCTGAGGAAGATCTCAACAGAACCAAGAGCCCAACGAAGAACCTGATGCAATCGATCAGAGAGGTTGATCGGGGCAGATCCTTTGAAAGCAGGTCTTGTAGGCATGCAATAGATAGACCTCCATCCACGGCAATGCATTTTGAATCCCGTCAAAATATCTTCTGTGACAGATCCATATATCCAGCCAATCTGTTCATAATATAAGGAAATTAGGTTGTCGATGAACATGGCAAAAATTTTACAAGAATGAAAAATTAAAAATCAATAATGCAAAACTCCCAAATAGGCAATAGTGAGGTTGACTGCTAAAGAGCACTATGTAAAAAATCGTTGCTGAACTGATAAGATCACAAGGACAGTTTGGAGATGGAAAGTGATAATTCAAAGCTTGCTACTTGCAAGCCACTGGTTCAAGGTTTTGCAACTACAATTCTCGCACATGTCCGGATAGAACAAGGATTACATGTTTGATAACTTGTAGGCTTGTAAGAAATTGAATTATATCATGCTACATGATGACATGACCCTTTAAGGTGAGAAAATGAGAAATCTTGGATGTGGAACATAAACTAAAACAACTTTAGCATGAAATTCAGAGAAGAAGGAAGTTCACCTCTTTTCCCCATTCTGTCTTCTCCTCGTATCCGCAGCCAATGACGTGAATAGCTTCCTTGATTAAAGTAGAAGAATTAGCAGATTCAGGCACACCGCCATTCTCCATCAGGGTGGACTCGATGAATACTGAAGACTGCCCAAAGGTCTTTTCGAAGCTCATTTGGGAGATCAACAAAGACCTTTCATGTTCATCATAATCTGCACATGAAGGACAGAACAAGTAAGAAATAATAGAAACCAACAATCCATAAGACCATAAGACTGCAGTAGAATATGCTTACTGTCGATTTCTCTTAAGTTAAATATAGCAGAATTGAGATCTTCACGCCTGGCATCTCGATAAACTTCAATCTGATTCTCTGAGGCTTTCTTAGAACGGCCGCAACAACAGCAGCATGAAGAACAAAATGAAGACTTCGGTAAAACTGGCAAATTGGCTGGTCCATAGCCATACAGTGCTTGTCTATTGAAAACGCAACCAGTTCCCACATAGACTGGTCCTTGGATGCCATCAAGCCCCCTCATATTTACCTACAAAAAAGAAAACTTCACCAAATAGTACGGGCACATGTGATGATCAAAAGTTTAAGTTTCTAAGACTTACATCAAAGAACACAATATTCCTATTTGCATATCGGTCACTGCGGTCTATACCGTCAAACCTCTGAGGAAACTGAACATAACACACATCTCTTGCAACCTCTGGGTCCATCATGAAACACATTGCTTCACGGACTGCTTTGCTGTTATTAACATAGTGATCACAATCAAGGTTAAGAATGTAGGGAGCATTTGTCAGAGTTGCTGAAACTCGAACCTGTAAGATTAAGATATTTGTAGATTGCAAAATGATGGCATCATGTAAATAAATTCTTATTGAACAGACTGACAAAATAATCTACCAGTGCATTCATGGCCCCAGCTTTTTTATGGTGCTGATATCCAGGTCTCTTCTCTCTCGAAACATAAACTAGCCGAGGAAGTTCATTTCCTTCAATGTCATGAGCACCACTATATCCAAGGAAAACCTGAACAAATTTGTAAATAGAACTTTATTGGTTGGTTAATTTTTTACATTTTCTTCATCAAATGGATTGAATTGGCATTAGTTGGGATATGCCAAATATTTCTATTCAATCCAAACTTATATGCGTAGAATATGAGTATCTTATGACAGCATTGACTAATTCTAAGCGTTGAAACATTAATGTTCTCTTATTTATCACCAGTGCACTATTAAGGCACAATGCCATCACCTACTATCACTAGGAAAAAAAATGAAATGGAAAGGAAAGAGTGATGAAGAAAGTGATGTCGAAACAACTTTCAACCAAAAGGAGATTAGACAAAAACAAGCGTCAAGTGCGATCCACCAAAGAACAAGTTTCCCTTATTGTGAAGCAAAGGAGGATATAGATCATAAAAAAAGAAGATGAAACATAAGAAATTTGAGTGAATGAAAAACAAGAATTCCATAAAGAGAAACCCAATTTATGAAGATTCAATTCAAATATTTGAGCAAGTTTGCATATTATTCACAATGCTCAAGATCATAGTTTACTATTATTCTGAAGGATTAATCCCGTATCTAACCAATAATATCTTCTAAGATGTTCAGGAAGAAAAAGCATACAGATGTAAACAGATATATCTTTAAGCAACCTCAAGAATCTCAACTAATGAGCATGTAATAACTGATCCACGATTATGTAGCTGTCTATTGACAGGGCAGCCTGATATTGAACTTTGACAAATATGTTTGCTAAAATAGGTGTTATTAAATATACCTTGACAAGTGGATTTCACGTCTTAATAATTACAAAATGTTAAATGCCTCAAGAAAGTAAGTGGCAAAAGAAGAAAAAAAAAAGGAATACAACGAATGATCTGGATGTAATCAGAACTTATGCTAAAAAACTGTCAAATTTATAAGCACATATAGGTAATAATGAGTTACTAAACTCAATCACTTACAAGAGTTCAGGAAGAAATAATTTCATGATAAGAAAGTGATGAACCTGAATCATGCCAGGGTGGTCACGTGGATTATTTCCCGGCCATGATGTTCCATCTTGCATAACCCAACCTTCCTCTGGCGTTTTTTGAGCCTTGGCAACTAAAGCATTTACCCTCACTTTGTACTCTTCGTAGTCTCTCTGCAAAGAATCAACCCATTAGTTCATTGCAGCATCCCTCTAATTCTCATATATTATTACACATATAGGCTAACACGTCAACAAGAAAATCAGTCCACAATGGCAGGTTGGTGAAAAAGAATCCAGAACTTCCAATAAGTTTCAGTCCTAAAAGAAAATACTTACTTTCATTGCTCTGCGCTCCTTGACAAAAGATGGCTGTATTTTATCTTTCAAATAATCAATCTTCTGTGAAAAATAGAACTCAGGTGCCCTTGGTTCAATTGCATACTTCTTACAGAAAGGAACCCATTTTCTAGCAAACTCCGCAGTTTCAACAAGAGATTCAAAAGTAAGCATAGCGGAACCATCATCAGATACATAGCAAGACACTTTATCAACAGGATAGTCCACAGCAAGAATTGAAAGAACAGTGTTAGCAGTAATCAATGGTGGCTCTTTGAGTGGATCAACAGTACTGACAAAAAAATCAACTGCAGCAAGTTGTGATTCTTCTCCTTCCCGTTCATATCTGCAGCAATTTGTGTGAAGACGTGTTTGGAAATGAAGGATAAACAATTGGCTTTTCCAAATTCTAATACATGATAAATACAGCATAACGTATGTAATCAAACTAGCAAGTATACGTGCAAAATTTTCAGAACATATGGACAAATTCTATCAGATCCAACTGTTCGAAAAGAAACAATATCTAACATATGCATCAAAACACAATTTTTTTTACTGATTTTATGCAGTTGCTGCCAAAAAAAAAAAATTATCTGTTTGTGTATTTTTTTCTTTTCAAATATTAGCAAGTCTGTATCCAAGTCATCCTATATTTCAGCTACCGAGTTGCATTTTGGTGATTACTAGATCAACAACATCGACAAGAATAAGCCACTAGACCCAGCCAGTTGGGGTCAGCTACTAATTTTGGCTATTCCTGCACCTATATATTCAAGATTTTAGTTCTCAGTTAGCATAAAATGTTATTGTTGAACAGTTGTGAACAGCTTTCACAGCTTGTACAAAATAAATAGCTGTGTCAAACAGTTGTGACAGTTTGAATAGCTATGAACACGAATAGCTGTGAGCACAGAGTAGAAAATTAAGGGAGGTAGAAAGATATTAATTTCCTATGTACAGAATAATTAATTTCCTATTCGCTATTAGTTTCTTATTTTCTCTTCTATTGTAATTTTGTGTATAATGGGTATTCTCATTCTGAACGTAATACAATTTGGAGACATCAATTCTTTCCACATGGTATCAAAGCATTAAGCCTTCATTACTAATTCTCTGCGTTTGCATTTCTTCATCACGGCCGATTTTGCATTTTTGCTTTTCCTAGGCAGATTTCAGGATTGTTGGGTTCTCTTGATAAACTATCTGGTGCGTGTTCTTTGACTCTCTCAGGTATCTCCTCACTCCCTTTTTGTATGAATACCTCAAACAATTTTTTGATAACTCATGGATAATAGACTCCGATGCCACATACCAAATGACTCCAAATTCTCAAATTTTCCATACTTATAATCTCAGCCCAAGTAACAAAAAAATTATAGTAATCAATGGATCTTTAGCTATCGTTGTTGGTTTTGAAAATGTTCACCTTACCCCTAGTCTTATCCTTAAAAACATCCTCCATGTACCAAAACTATTAGCCAACCTTCAAAAATTAACTACTTTCACTGACATACCATTTTCCCCAGTTACATGGTTGTTTCCCCTCAAATGAAAATACGATGTCAACATTATTATTCCTAATTTCCACTCAATGATTCAAAATCAATTTGGAGTGAAAATCAAAAGCTTTAGGACCGATAACGCTAGAGATTACTTCAACCAAACCTTGTTCTCCTTCTTATTCATGATTCGTCTTGTGTTTAATAGAAAGGCAAAAATGAACATTTACTCAACACTACTCTTGCCATTTTTTCCACAACAATGTCCTTAAATC
>JBBPFQ010852797.1:0-12260 GCA_037974815.1 Kaempferia elegans
ATATACTTCCCAAAGCAGTATGTCGCATAAATTTTCATAACTCACTCAACAAGTTGGGATTGTGAGTCATCTACCTACCAACTTGAGGGGGAGTGTTGGCGTGAGTTAGGAAAGAAAATCAACAAATCGTTGAATTATAGTAGAATGTGTATGCATTCAATTTCTACTATAATTAACGTATCACTCGTTAGGAATATAATCTCTAAATTATGGTAGGGTAGATAACATTTAATTCTTACTGTAAATAAAAAATTACGTTGTATCACTATATAATGTATGTATCGTCATTGAATAAAAGTATGAAAAAAAATATTTTTCTTCTACCTAAAGGTTTGACAACATCTCCTCAGGTCGCGGCCGCCGAAAAGCACGAAAACCTCCTCTTTCATGCTGATGAACAGTACACTAATATATCAAAACCCTCACCATGTAAAATGACCAAAATGCCCTTTAACCCTCCATAATCACATCTCACCCTTGGGACACATCTGTAACAAATAACGTTTAACGTTTATGAACCATGTTTATTATTAAAATTATTATCAATATCCTAAATAAATAAAAAAATAAAATGAACAAATAAGTTTAAATTATTAAGCTCAATAATTAATTAAACAAGTAAAAATTTTAAATAATTAAATAAGTTTAAATTGATAGCTCGATAATATCTAAACAAATCAAACTCATTAAAACTTAAATCGAAAGCTAGATAACATCTAAACAAATAAGCTCAAGCCAAGCTTGAACCAAGCTCTAGATCATAAAAAATAAACTAAGTCAAACTTAAACAATCATTTCAAAAGTTTGATTCATTTTAAGCTCGACTTAGCCTAGCTCAATACTTTATCAAACAAGTTTAATTACTACAAAACTTAGCTCGACTTGGCTTATTTATAACCTTAGTACCACCATGTTAGCAGCCTCTCACGATTGCCCCCACACTATTGAGAATAAATACCGTAAGGACCCAAATTGACAAGCGCATGGGTGGAAATCTACAGAGATGATGAAATCACTATAACTATTATCCCATGCACTTTATTAACCCTGGGCTAGCTATTAAGATGAAATCACTATAATCATTATCTAATGCACTTTTCCAACCCTGGGACTAGCTATCACCATCTTAAGTATCTAAGAATCGAATTCCAATTTCAACAAATTAATAAATAATTTTTTCTTAATAGATAATTATCCTAAAAATATTAAGTTGATAAATCGTCCGCTATAAATATTTTTCAATTTATCCTCATAATTGATGAAAAATTCTAATAGAATCATTAATCAACCTAAATTAGTTATATGAAACCAACTAAAATAAAATAATTAGATTGACACTTATCAAAATAAATTTAAAAAATGGCATGTCGATAAGATTTATATATGATAAATGAATCGACTCAACGAGTATAACAGATAACTTAAGTTGTGTTTGCTTGGTAGATTTAAGAATGAAGGAATAAAATGATAGTAAAAGATAGTTTTTGAATTGTAGGTTTAAGATAATTTTTGAATTATGGTTTAAGAATGACAATTCGGGAATGATTTCCAAACTCATATAACTTGGTGGATTTCATTTTCATTCTCATTACTCCACTATCAAACTCATATCCATAATTATTCCAGTCATTTAACCAAACACCATCTTAATTTTTAAAACTTTTTGATAATTTATGGATTACAAAAATGTAAAAGCATTTTAAGAAGTGTAATTAAATCTGCATGAAATTAAAGATTCAATTAATATGTTCCCTTTTGGGTGGATTAAATTGAAAGATATATCAATAATAAATTATAGAACACATCTAGATCTGAAACCCAAATACAAATGAAGACCAACCTAAATCTATCAGGAAGGTCATTATTTCTTATTGGTTGTAGAGTTTCTATGAGCACAAAATGATTTAATCCAAGAAAGAATAAGGGAGTGTTTAATTTACATATGTTTTATTTTTATTTTTTAGAAAATATATATTTTTTAAAAAATAATGTTTTAAAAAAAAGATAACATTTTCTAAAAAAATTAGAGAATATTTAAGTCATTTCTTATTTTCTAAAAAATATACATTTTCTAGAAAATAAAAATAGAAATAATCAAACACATCCTCAGCTTTCTCAAAACCTTTTGATTCAAGATGCTCATATTAAAGGAGTCTCCTTCCTTATATATCAAGTTCATGACCATCTATCTTAAAGTTTATTCATCATTAATAATTTATTAATATTAATGAACCAGATCTACGCATTAAATCGATATCCAATAATCTAAACCTCCTTCATGCATTAAGCATTGCATCATTTAATTAAAATTTAATTTCCTTAGTAGCAATTAGTTATGTGTGTTAATAAGTGTAAATCCAAATTATGAAGATTCAATTCCACCAATAGACTTAATCCATCATAAATCACAATGAAATAGATATTCATGATCAAGTGACAACAAACCCAGCAGACCACAGTTGACAGACACAGGAAACAGTTGCAAAGAGATGAATTATTTGCTAGTTTAGGCGGAAGAAAATTATGAAGCATATTTGTAAATAAGATGAATCAACTTGAGCACCCAACCAATCAGGTAAAGCAAATTTGTTTCCTTGAGAAACAATTAAGAAGAAAAATGGAAATGAGAAACATGAACAAGCAAAAATTAAATCATTTTGCTTAGCTACACAAATGGGAAACAGGCAAAGTGAGAAACTTCTAAGCTGTGGAAACTTCTGGGGCAATATTACTTGGGGTTGGTATCAAAGCCAACATTTGGTTCTTAATTATACCCATGCAAGTCTCAATTTCCCTGTAGATTGGAAGGTTATGTGGAGAACATGGTTGCAAACTTGCGAGAGCAGAATCTAGAATGTGTGTAATCGCAGCAGGTGGGTACTGTCTCTCTGTGCAGACCTGCACAATCGATTCAGATTAGGTATTATGAAAAACAATAGGAGAATGTTTATTTTGAAGGGGAGAAGAGAATATTTAATAGTTGTGTGGCATGAAAATTTAGCAAAAACTATGGGATTGTTTCAAAAAATTATCAGTGTTGCGTTTCTTATCAATTGTATACACAATTTTGCTAGGTCTGTGAAATATTAATGTTGAGGGTGGTACTATCATGTTTAATACAAGGAAATATTTTGTCATATGATTGTTGCATAAATGAGTGATCATATGATCAACTGAGGGTTAAATAATCTCAAAATTATAAGGGCAGGATTAAATGAGATTTTTGTTTATTCAGATGGGTCGAGAGGCAGGGCAGAAAAAGGCTCCAACTGGGTCTATATGGAAGGGAGAATCACAGTTTAAGGGAGAAAAGAATGACGGGAGAAGTGAAATGGGAGAATAACAAGTCAACGCACACAATCCAGATGAGGTCAACAATGTCATGAGTGAAATGGTAGAAGTGAGAGGAGTTAACAATTTTATGGCAAGATGAGTCTGAGTGGAGGGACGGATGGACCGTGGATGCGAGGTGGAAGATTGAAGTTGAGCATTGATATAACTTGACTCAATACGAGCAGGAACCAAATACATTAATCAGTAATATCAAATGAGTGCATACTTCAATCAGTGACTTCTCAAGAAAGAATAGAAAAGTAGGGGAGGAATATTTATCATTAAAGATTCAATGGATAAAAACAACGGGAGGTGATCTTTTAGATATCTTAAAATAAACCAATCTCCCAAAACTTGTTTGAAAATAAACTGAATTTGCTAGAAACAATCAAAGTAAGAATAATAAAATTATCCTAAACTAGAAATGAAAGAAACTTGAAAACTATATCATGCAGATTTATTCTTTCAAAAGGGTCTATATATATATATATATATATTTTTTTTTTTTCTTGCATAAGGTGAACATGATATATTCTACAATCTAGATGAACAAGTGGTAATGCGAAAAAGGCAATATCTTTTAGACACTGCCAGCAAAATTTACCTGAATCATAAACAAGGTAGATACACATGACGATATTAGCTCAGAAGGAATTTGAAGATCAGCATCAGATGGATGATTAGACTTTGGACTAAATGTTGCTAAGTCAAATGTCCTTCCTGTGTGTTCTGGATTTGCTGTATTGCCATGTCCAGAATTAGAAGGCCCTTGTGCCACTCCTTTACTAGAAACAGAATTATTTGCTAAATCTAAAGCAGCCCCAATTTTATTAAAGGCATCTTCTCCTTCCTTAAGTGTGCACATTGTCTGAGAAACAAATCAAAAATAAGAAGAATTTATCTATAGTCATATACACAGAACATAAAAGAAGGAATTGAAACTTGAGAGGGGAGAATAAAAGCTGTCAATAGAAATTTGAAAGGGGAAACTAGTACTAGGCCACAGCTAAATTGTTCCAATGAAGTTCGGCAGTGGATAATAATATATGTAATGAAGCCATGTTACTTGGCAGTAAATGGAGTAATGAACATTGACGTGTTAAAGCATCAAAATACCTTGACTGCTGCATCAACCATTGCCCTTGCTTTTCGCTTTGAAGTTTCAACAATTTCCACGACATTAGATCCAAATTCCAGATTGAGAAGATCAGGTGAGTTGAACGTTTCTGGAAGTCCAAGAACTTCAGAATTTTCTGATGGCCTATTCCATGAAGGTGTTGAGTTACCATGGTACGTGTTACGCTGTCTTAGAGAGAGCAGAGCAGCAGCAACCTAAAGCCCAAAACTGCCACGATTTAGTTTGAAGGAATTCCCTGAATCAACATGCTAATTGGTTAAAATTTTGCAAAAAATCAGACCTGATCATTAGCATCACGTAGCTGAAGAAGCACCATGGCATACTGCCTTCTGAAATGCTCCAGATCTTTTATGGTATCACCATCCTGTTGCTTTTCAGATACTTCTTCGTTCATATTCCTCAATTCCTTCAAAAGAGCTTCCTGTAAATGCATCCGAACACATTAACTACATAATTACTAAAAGTTAGTATACATTAAGAACATGGACTTGATGACCTTCTAGTACAGGAATGGTGAAAGCTTACAAGCCAGAATCACATTGAAAGTTTGCAATCTAATGTAATTATTCTTCACTGTTGTTTAGATGTATATCATTTGAATTAATACTCTCCGATTGAAGAAAAGAAATATAAAAATATAACAAACATCAAAATTATCATTAAATTCATTTCAATTCATCTTCACACTGTCGTTTGTCAAAGCATGTCTATTGTTTGCATAATATGGTGCTTCACTACTACTCAAGAGACACACAACACATAAAAAATTACTAATCCAAACCAATATTGGGTTTCAATACCAGAATAGAAATTTTAGCCACATTTGAATGGCATGGCATGAAATTTCAACCAATATATAAAACAATTTTTTTTTTGTATCAGTACACTAAAATGATGCTAACATATCGAGAAGTATCCCAATCCAACCCTTTGAAGTAAATATGCCTTTAACATGACCTTTCCTAGGACAATGACTTTAATAAGAGAAAATTTAGAAACCAAATAGCTCATGGTCATAGGATCCCCCATCAAACCAGTTTTCCCATTAATCCATAAGGTTATAGAGGAATTAGTCAACAATTGTCTCATTTTCACTACCTTCTTTACAAGATCAAGTTTCTCAAACTTCAACAGCATTAGATCAATGTTGTGTGATGCTCTTACTCTAGTAGCTTCTAAGCTTTCTTGAAGTTGGAACTTTAGCATCATTGTCAGTGACTGTTTGTATTATGCACTCTGTTCTTAACTAATTTCTCACACTAAACTATCTATCAAGCCATATATGTAAGCATCAGGATATTCTGCAACTGAACTGATAAGCTTGTGAAATTTCACCTTACTATTATAGTAAAGTAGAAAGTTGATGAAGCTCATCCATGTTGATATTGGCTAGCTATTGCACATGATTCAACCTATATAGTCCATATTGCTTTTTGCACAAAAAATATCTATCTCTTCTACTTGCTTGTCTAGATACATAACCAAATATTTTACAAAACAAAATTGGGCGTAGGATACCATGACTGGACTTTTGAATGATGAAACCTATAGTCTAGTTACTTCTTGCACAAAAAAGATATATATCTTGATCTCTTCTACTTGTTTGTCTAGATACATACCAACAATTTCATACAAAACAAAATTGGGTGTAGGAAACCATGAATGGATTTTTGAATATTGAATAGCTTGCTACAGGGTTCCAATGAATAGGATTGCTTGCTAGCATGGTTTGGAAAGCCTATCATGTTGATGTCAACAACAATATTTATTAGATACCTTTGTCCCATGAAAGGAAAGAAACAACAAAGATTACCTTGTGATGAGGCAACTCCAACACTCACACCTTACCCAATGTTGGTACAATAGCGGAGCCACTTCATTAGCACCAGCCATGTCACAACGACAAGATATATTGTCACACAATTTCTAGACCATTTATGTATTATTGCTACAACCTTCAAATTCAAGATAGCAAGATGCTTCAAAATCTTATTAACTGAACTCTTCATGTCGTTGTTTAAAGAGTTTAGAAGTATTAGAATGAAAGGAAGGATGAGTGAAGAGGAGAGGAGCCTGGTGTGTCTTGAATAGAGATGGAGAATACAGAAAAATGCCAAAGACACAAGTTGGGAGGAGAAATAATCATGCTACTGCAGTGTCATTGGACAGGAACCTCATATAGGCCAAGCAACACATACAACATCATCCCTACTTCAATGCATCTTAGCATCTAAGGAATCATTGATTACAGCAAAAAACATGCAAACTATAAAACTATGTTTGGTTCAACTAAAATTCGTGGCTTGGTGATGACTCAAAGTACTCAACAGTGTCTTCACATTTAGAATATAATGAAAGGTCATAATAGAAACTATATTATTGGACTGGACAAACATGCAAACATTACCTTTTTATCAAGAACACGTGATAACTCAGCAAGAGCTCTTATATCAGCTTCTCTCTCCTGAATTTGTGAAAGAGAACAGGGTTGATTATACATTGCCTGCTGTGCTGCAACAGCAACTTGATTTACCGTAGCTTTAGCTTGCACAATAGCATCTAATGTGTCCCCCTGACAAAAGTTCATTGTATCACATGACTCACTAGCCTCCTAGAATGCTTCAGATTATACTATACAGTGAAAAGGAGTAACCTTGGCATGTTTCATTAATGTATTCATCTGGTAACTAGTAGTAGAAGTAGGGGAACTCCCACCACCAATGTCAAAACTCTCGTTCGGAGTAAGTCTCATAGAATTTCCAGTTCGCCAATCCTTGGTGCAATCTTCTAATTTTAAATCCTTCAAACTGTTGCTGTGTCTGCCAAGACCAATATTCCTTCTCAATGCTTCAGGAATGTTTTCAAAGGGATTCAGTGGCATGCAGTCAATATCCTGAAAAAATAAGTAATAACAAATGCATGACATTCAAGAGAGTATTATCCCTATTGTGGATAGAGTCAAATCATTTGAGAAGAAGAAAATTTTAAATAAAAACGCCATGCATCCAATTAAGTATATGGATGAAAAGACCATGTTGCATACTTGATATAAAATAATGTTCGGTATCTAACCGCATAAGGCATCTAGGACGGTCAATAATATTCAGATATTTGTGTTTTGAGTCCATATATGTACCCAAATCGAATAGCTTGAGTTAATATTAGTCACAAAAATGATTTGATCAAACTAGCATGTAGCCCAATACAATAAAGAATAAGGAAAGCAAGAATTCTGATGATGAGTGATTTAATGATGAGTTATTGATAGATAATTATCTCCTATACAGGATCGATTCTTGTAACTGTTATCAGCTAGTGAATGTTGTAGCTAATAATTAAACTTCTCAGGAACTCAGCTAATAATTTGGTGCTGTAATGGTTGAGCAGTAGACTATGAGCCAGAGGTTAGTGAAGCAACCAATTTCTGACACCAAGCACAAAACGCACAGCCATCTCAAATAAAGTTCTGAAAAATAATAATTCTCATTAACAACATATATCAACTTATGTGAGGAAAAGGTATCGCACAGAATATTCTTAATGAAACAATTAGATAAATAATGACAGAACCAATGGGAAAACATGAAACTGAGAGGAAAAAGAATTAACATGTACAAGGGAGAAAATTCATGCAATTAAAACGATTGAAAGGGATAAAAGATGAGGTCAACTGGTGTGTATTGCCTTGAAACTGATGTTGAGCTAGACGTCAATTAAATGTGGCTGATAGTCACTTGCAATGAATTAACCACAGGTTACACAACAGTGGTAGATGACATATAGTACTAGACTGGCACAATACAAGTCACAAGCATATGATGTTCTATGATGCTGATACAGCAAGATAGTGAATTGACATCTTTATTTGAGACTTATGAGTAGCAGGGAAAGGAACACTTTATCAGCAATAGCAAATAATTGTGAATAATAATGTATGAATAGTCATATTAATTCACCTACTACCAACTTCGAGAATGTTTAATAACAAGATGAAGAGACTCAACGCAATAGTTTTCAGAAGTAAAAGAACATCCAATAGTTTTCAGAAGCAAAAGAACCTTATCCATCAGTTTAAGCTGTCAAAACAGGAGACTGGAAAGTTATTTTGCAGTAATCAAGAAATAATTTTACAATTTATAGTTCATAATGCAAGCCAATCAGAGTAAAAATAAAGGACACAATTTGGCAATCTGTCAAAAACAGACTAGATAATCAATATTAATTAACCGATAGAAAATACAGTGATTACCATAACAAACTCAACCCCTAATTCAGGACGATCAAATTGAACCCTGCATCTACTACGGTCAGCAGTCAAAACACTTCCATCATGAAGTTCTCTTGTTTTAGGGTGACAAGCGATGACTCGTTGGCCAACTGATAAAGGGCGAGCTAGGTCTGGTGGAAGACCTTCTCTAAGGCCAGCACGAAGTTCGGCATAGTGTATCCTAACTGATTCTCTATACTGCTCAACCTTCTCTCTTTCTTCCTTCAAAAATTGTTTAGAGAATCGCCGTGGTTTTCCAAGAGAACTGAAATTTGAACCAACAAGGTTATAGACTGCAAGTCAAAATAAGAGTTTTGGTTTGAGACATACCTTCGAATGACACCCCACTCGACACGTGTTAGCCTAGGTATGTGTCCTAACCTCACATGATTCAAATACTCCACAAACTCACTTTTAGCAAACCATGGATAGTCAATGGCACTGTAAAACCACTCAAACATACACCATCTACGAAGCAGTTTAGATGATAGACAGTGAGAAAGTTTTCCCTGAAATGAAGTGAATAGAACATTATTAGTAGTAGTGATATTTTTCTAAAGAATATATTGACCACACGAGTATACAAGCACCTTAAGCTCAAATGTGCTGCTGATCGAATGAGAGAGTCTATCAGGATGATCAGTTACACTGCTAGGTTTAAAGTCCTTCCAGTTCAATGCCTTTATCAGGCTTATTTTGCGACGATTTCTATTTGAGCCAAGCAATTTACCTTGATTTTCAGTGGAAACATGAACAGTTGTTTCACGTAAGTGCATAGCTGTTCTTTCAGCATCAACAGGAGAAGAATTCTCTGGTGCTTTAACAAACTTGTCTTGCCTAACCAATGGAGTAACTTGACTTGCTCGTTTACCCTTAGCAGTGAATTTTTTTCCTTCTTCAGCAGAAGCCTAACGAACATGATTATAACAGCATGAATAAAAATCATACAATTTCAACAAAAATATGTACAGGGGAGGCAGTGAAGAGATAAGATCCATATAGTCAACCTCAAATAGTTGTGAAAAACATGCCTCTCTGATGATGACAATGATTTTTTTTTTTTTTATGAAGGATGATGACAATGATAATGATTATCTAAATGATATATAATGTATGTTGCTGAAGCCACAAAATATAAAATCCTTAAAGCTTTAGTAAAATGGTATCAACAGCCAATATATTAGAACTTCGAGGAAAGGCTGCCCTTGTGTGCATATATTGCTTAATTTATAATTATTGGATAATATTTTGCCTCAAATAAAAAAAAAATGACGAAACATAATTACCTCCATCCTCTGTGATTCACTTTTATGAGGGTCATTGAAGATGTCCATGCGCAGAATCTGTGAACAATAAATCAAGAGGGGAAGAGAATAATAACTTCTGCATCAAATTGGAACTTAAAAAAAACTACTATCACTGCATAAATCAGATGAAGCTGAAAATACTTAAATGATGACAGATCTCATACTTTTGAAGAAAACATTTTTGTTTTTCTTTTCTCTGTCAGATCTATGCATTGTTGGGCTTGAAGATTCATGTCAGCAATAGCTTTCGCATCAAGCTGTGAGCCCTTCGCAGCTTTAGAGCTTTTCCTAGAAAGCATGTCAGAACCAACACTAGAAGGATTCCGTCGCTCCCTTTTCCCCGAAACTTTAGTCTTATCTCTATGGCAATTTAAGGATAATGATTCAGATATATTAGGCTTCTCGTCCATATCCATATTTTTTTGTTCTTCTTTAATCCTGGCCGATGATTCTACACACGACAAGATAACACAAGAAACATAATGCTCCAGTAATGAAAATGAAATCAAAGACAGCACACAAGAAACATAGAACAGATGAATCCTCCTAGATATATAGGTATACATACATTTGGATTAGATTAGACTAATTCAGTATAGACCAAACGCAAGATTTCATGTGTGTGCAAAGCAGAAACCTAAAAGGATGGGTCACCATGTTTAATATTATACTTAGAAAGCTTATAATATCAGAAATCAAGAATTGGTAAGAACTGAATGAGCAAGGACCAAAAGTTGTTATTGTCCCATGTCAGCTCAGTGTTAAAATTTACCTAAATGGACCCTACTTCATGACATTGTGGATGACACCATCCATGATGGTATCTTAATTCATCCAATATAGGGGGTACAAATGAGCAAAACTGCACGTGAGTGGCTCGGTCAAAACTTGACTTGAGCTCAAAGTTGATCAAGCTTAAGCCGAGCTCAAGCTTAATTATTACTGGCCAGGTGGCTCATCGAGCCAAACAAGCCAGTAATAATATATATTTTTATAATATATAATATATTATATATTAATTAATAAATAAAAAATAATATAAAAATTTGAGCTCGAGCTCAACTCTACTTGCTCGAGCAAGCTTGAGTCGAGCCAGTATAAATCGAGTTGAGCCAAGCTGGAGCCTAGGCTGGCTTGAGCTCAGCCTGACTCATTTACGACCCTAATCCAATATAGTTGTTTGGGCATCATCTTCTACTAAGACCATTTGGATTGAATTGGGTGATTCAAAATTCCCTATCCTTTTTCTGTATTAATGGATTATGCATAATTAGTGAGCATTCAGTTTGTTCGGTTTATTCGGTTTATTCGGTTTATTCAAAATTAATTTCTATAATTTTATTTTATTGGTTTTTAAATAAATTTGGTATTAATTTAGTTAATTCGGTATTAATTTTGTAGAGACTTTAATTCAATTCGGTTAACTAATATTAAATCGGTTTTCGGTTAATTCGGTTAATTTACTATCGAATTAATGGAATGCTCACCCCTACTGATAAGAGGAAGGGAGAGAGAAGTACATAGAAACTCTGAATTAAATTATTAGAAAATAAAATTTTATTAGTAATTAAGGGATGAAGTTTTTGTAATTATACAAGACTCTAGACTCTAAGATAAAAAAAAGTATGAATTTTAATATTAATCTTATAGATATTTCTTTTCTAAAAAGAATTAATAGAAATTAAAATTAATAAAATAGGACGTTATTATAAACTAACTATGGCGTATAATACCAGAAATACACTAAACAAAGTTGCCGTTAAAATATACTTCATCAGTTCATCCACGGTTTTTTTTACCTGATTATTAATGAATCATTGCATTTGTTAAATCATGTCGTAATTGAGCAAACTCAAGTGGGCCTGAGCTAAAAGCCCATTTGGATTGAAGTAGGCTCGGCCCAAAAACATCCAGTTATTTTGATTCTCAAATAAGTAGCAAGCAAGGCCGTTGCCGACTAGCTTGAACTTACTTATTGACAACCTTAGGCAATGGCACAAGATCATCGATGATCGATCGACAATATTAGTGATGTTGCCGAAAAAGATTAGGGTTGGATTGCGTTTGGTGGCAACCAATATAAGTAGTTCAACAACGATGATATTTGCGGTCCAATTAATATAAAAACGGGGGCAAGAGGATGGTGATGGTGGAGTGTTTCATGCACACCTTGTTGATTGATGCATATTATCATCATCTATTGTTTGATATTCAA
>JBBPFQ010852905.1:0-12260 GCA_037974815.1 Kaempferia elegans
TTATAATACTTCATCTAACTCGTCCCAAAAACTTGATTTAATAACTTCATGTAATCCTATATGTGGTGTACATACGTTAATTATATTCACAATTTCTAACTTTCTTTTATCGCTATTATCTTAATAGCTATAATTCTATCCCCTTTGCTGACTATTCCTGTAACTTTAAACTATCTAAAATAATACTCACTCTAATTTTTATTTTACTCTTTTCCGTGTACCATAACTTAAAATCCGAGTTTTCTATCATCTTTATATTATCGCTTACTCATTTTATCTCTTGTACACACAAAATATTAATTTTTCTTTTAATTATCGTATCTACTACATCCATTAGTTTACCTGTGAGGGTTCTTATACTACCTGTTCCAAATCTTAAATATTAATTTTCCTATCATATTTGTTCTTATCTTACCTATAGTGTGAGAACTTTTATTTAATACTACACTCAAGTTCTAGTAGATGCAATGATCCTTGCTGATATGTTACAGTCGCATCCTGCTACGTAAACTCTTACATATCTAGCACTACATCCTGAGTTCTAGAGATGTAGCAGTTATTGCTAAAACGTTACTGTCAGACCTTGTAACGCATTTCTTATAGTGAACAATCTAGCATTAGCACTATAGTTTAATGTATCAATTTATTAAATTTTATCAAAGTTTTTATACTGGCTTATAACCTAACGCAATTTTTATCTTTTATCTAGCCTTAGGACCGGTCATGATAGGTTTGTCGCAGTGGAGTTTGTGATAGAGCATTAAAAACTAAATTTGAGATAGACTGATACATTTCCCAAATATTGGATATTAAATTGCATAATTGAGGTACTCGAAAAAACATCGTGGACAAGGGCAAACCAACCAAAGCGATCAGAAATAGCGATGTGCTATCCAAAATTAAATGTGGTGCATGGTCTGGTCCGTGCCATATCCGCATATTGTGCATGATTTCTTAAATCATTATGATTTTTTTTATTTTTTATTTCATTATCAATGACGTGGTCTGCAGACAAAATAAATTAAACGACGGAGAAAATTAATTAAATAAAAAAAGTGTCCATGTGAAGTGTTCGTAGTGAAACTGATTAGTCGGCTAACAAGGACTCATCATCGAGGCATTTTTTAAGATTTCTGATTTAAGATAAAAAAAATTTAAAGAACATATTTTATTTGCATTATTATTAAAAAAACACAGCATTTAAATATTTTATTTTAGTTTGAAAATAATTATTATTCTAGCATTGTTATTAATGTTACAAGTATAGTTGTTAAAGCAAACCGATTTGATATTTTTTTAATAAAAAGATATCCTTTTATCTCAAATATTTTTTTTTCTAATAGTTATAATCATAACTGCTATACTGTATTTTACATTGTGGTAGGTTCATAGCTATAAACATAATTTCTATACTAAATTTAATAATGAAGTAATTTTGATTAATTTAAAGTGATTCAAAATTAATAAAAATTATTTTAGTATAATAAAACTTCATTTATAATAATTTGATAAATTTAAAAATAATTTTATTTTATGTTGTACTGGTTATACTTATACATTTTAATAATAAGGAAATAAAAATATTTTTAAAATGAAATATAGTATGAGACTTTTCGGCCCAAGTGTAAGGTGTTATAGTTAGCCTTTTCTGTAATATGTTAGAGATCTAGAGTTTGAGATGATCAACTACGATTATATGATCTGGTTAATCTAGATCTTTCGATATATTTTTAAAATGAAAAACTTTTGACAACATTAAAAATAATGGGAATCTTTTTAATTTTTAAACTAATACGGATCAAACTAAAATTAGCATGATAATAAATCATACCTAAATAATTACGTTATTAGTTTAGTTTGTTATTTGAATATATAAGAAATAATACTTTGTTGTTCATAATTTAACAATTTCTATAATAGGGTAATAATAATAATAATAATAATAATATAAAATTTATTTATTTCATTAATTTTTTAATTATAATATAGGAAGGTTTTGTTATTGAATATAGAATTTAAATAAGCTGTCAAAATAATATGGTGAAAAACCAAGTTTATCCAAAACTGTTGCAATTTTTTATTGAAAAATCTGATATAAAAAAAGATTTTTTTTAATATTTATTTTTATTGACTTAATCTTATTTCAGCTAATAATTATCGATTTTTGAAAGTTATTTCCCAATTGTTTGCACTTATTTTAAGCAAATTATTGGAAGGAAAAAATAGTTTAAATGACTACTCAAAAGTATTTGGGGTTTATAAAATTTTTTAAGAATTCTAGAAAGCGAATCATTGCTTGCAATTGAAAGGTTGAATATGTAATTATTTGTAAATATATAAGGGTATTTATGTAAAAATAGCATATCTTTTTTAATTTTTTTTTGTATATAATACATAAATTCATCTTTTTCTTCGTCACTAGCCCTCTCTGACTCTCGCCGCTGCTACCTTTTCCTCTTTCGTCAAGCAGCAGCGAAATCTCAGCTCAGATCGGGGATTTGCTGGTTGGCCTTGGATCCCTTCTCCCACCACCCAGCCTCGCTGAATTCGGCTCTGATCTCGATTTTTGTAGGTCTGCGCGCGCGTGAGCTTGTCCTTGAAGCTGTCAGAACCAAACAAGGTCCGTGGGGTTCCCCCTCTTCATTCGCCTCTTGTTTGCCTGTAAAGGCGCTTCATTTTGGGGTATTGATCTTGTAAAATCTTTGTTTCTTTCTGGTTTCATAGGATGTTCGGCTGTCGGGGCCCCTCTCTGTCTGTTCGTCGTTCTTCTTCAAGCTCTGATTTTTCTGCTTTCGCTGGGAATTAGATTGACTAGGAGGCATCTTTGGTTCGTTTTGTTATTCTTGGAGGCAACTTCCGCTTCGCGTTAAGGATTCGAGGCGGTTTATGGTGATGAACTAGGGTTTGTAATTAGGATTAGGGAAAAGTTGGCGTCTTGCCTTAGTTTCTTTTCGGTTCTGTAAATCCTAGGGTTTCTTTATTGTGAATACTTTTCCCTTTTTTCTTCTTAGACGTAGGTTCTCAATTTTCGATCTCGTGAGTGTTGGATAGAGGTCCTCTTCGAGAGAGCATGTCGTGAGTGGGTCAAAGTTTTCCTTTTACCTTTTTTATCCAATATTTTTTTCCTTGTTTTTGGTAAATAGAGTCCGGATAGTGTGGAGATCTGGGAAATATTTTCTCACTTATGCAGAATGAGGAATTTCTTCCTCTCGCAATCCTACAAAGAGACACAACTTCATGCTCTTAATCCCCAGTCGTGGCTTCAGGTGGAAAGAGGCAAACTCTGCAAATCTACTTCATATTCTCCGTCCTCCATGTAATATCGTGTTCTATATCTCTCTCTCTATTGGTGTTGTTTTTAGATTGATTCTTCTTCTCTTTTAGTTAAATAATAAAAAGAGGCCTGATTGCTATTTTTTTACACAGTGAATCTCTTATTAAAGTCTCTGAGCCTCCAGTTCTCACTCTATTCAAGCCTGTAGATTATGTTGATGTGTTAGCTCAGATCCATGAAGAACTTGAGGGGTGCGCTCCACAAGAAATGTCGAACCTGTATTTGCTCCAGTTTCAGGTATTTCGTGGACTTGGGGAAGCTAAATTACTCCAAAGAAGTCTTCATTCTGCTTGGCAGAATGCTAGTACAGTTCATGAAAAACTTATATATGCGTCATGGTTACGATATGAGAAACAAGGGGAAGAAGTTATTTCTGACCTACTTGCTTCCTGTGGAAAGTGCACACAAGAATTTGGACTTCTGAATGTTGCCTCTCAGTTTCCTTCTAAGACGGTTGGCACAATCAGTCAATGTAGTTATAAAATTGATCAGATTTCTACTATGGTATTTTTTCAGATCAGGGGTGAGATGATAGCCTGTGAGAGACAGAAAATTGCAGCATTGTCTGCTCCATTTAATACGATGCTGAATGGATCCTTCACAGAGTCAAATCTTGAAGTTATTGATTTGTCGGAGAATGGCATATCACCAGTAGGAATGCGAGCAGTCTCTAACTTCAGTGTTGAAGAGCGCTTAGATGATTTGTCAGTTGAAATATTGTTGGAGATCATGGTATTTGCTAATACATTCTGTTGTGAAAGGCTTAAAGATGCTTGTGATAGGCAATTAGCATCATTAGTTTCTTCACGGCAAGATGCTGTAGAGCTTATGGAATGTGCAATGGAAGAAGATGCTCCTGTGCTTGCTGCTTCATGCTTGCAAGTGCTTTTGAGAGAGCTTCCTCAATGTTTGAATGATGAGCAAGTTATCAAAATCTTCTTGAATGTCAACAAGCAACAAAGGGCAACCATGGCTGGTCATGCTTCATTTGCACTATACTGTTTGTTATGTCAAGTCACGATGAAAATCAATCCCAAGTCGGATGTCACAGTATGTTTTTTAGAGAAGTTGGTGGAATCTGCAGCGAGTACTAGGCAGAAGCAACTCGCCTTTCATCAGCTTGGCTGTGCGAAGCTGTTGAGAAAAGAGTACAGTGAAGCAGAACACTACTTTAGTGCTGCTTTGACTGCTGGTCATGTCTATTCAGTTGCTGGTTTGGCTAGATTGGCTTACATCAGAGGTGACAAGCTTTCTTCTCATGAGAAACTTAGCTCTGTAATATCTTCCCATCAACCACTAGGATGGATGTATCTGGAGAGAGCTTTATATTGTGAAGGTGATAGGAAGCTTGAAGACCTTGATAAGGCGACAGAATTGGATCCTACTCTCATTTACCCATACATGTATCGGGCAGCATCTTTCATGAGAAAACAAGATGCCAAACTTGCTCTGGCTGAAATTAATCGGCTATTAGGGTTCAAACTGTCTTTAGAATGTTTAGAACTGCGATTTTGCTTCTATCTGGCACTTGAAGATTACAAATCCGCACTTTGTGATGTTCAAGCCATCCTGACACTTTCCCCTGAATATCGGATGTTTGAAGGACGTGCTCCTGCTTCCCAGCTGCGGACGCTTGTTAGAGAGCATGTGGATCAGTGGACTACTGCAGATTGTTGGCTTCAATTATATGACCGATGGTCATCTGTAGATGACATAGGCTCCCTTTCAGTAATCTATCAGATGCTTGAATCTGATGCTGCAAAAGGAGTGTTATACTTCAGGCAGTCTTTGCTTCTGCTTAGGTAAATTTGATTATCCTCCTCTTATATGAGAATTCAAGCTTTCACCAATCTTTTCTATAACTCTTGAACTTGTTTTCTTTAATACAGTAAAAAAAACTAACGTTTCTGGTCATTCAGGTTGAGCTGTCCGGAGGCTGCAATGCGCAGCCTACAACTAGCTCGCCAACATGCCGCAACTGAACATGAACGCTTGGTTTATGAAGGTTGGATATTGTATGATACTGGTCACTGTGAAGAAGGACTTCGTAAAGTGGAGCAGTCAATCTCCATTCAAAGATCATTTGAGGCTTTCTTTCTGAAAGCCTATGCGTTGGCAGATTCAAGTCTTGATCCTTCATCTTCTGCTACTGTTGTTTCACTTCTTGAGGATGCTTTAAAATGTCCTTCAGATAGGCTTCGGAAGGGTCAGGTAACCATATTGAATTCTGAATTATCTAATTTTTTTTATAACAAACTGTTCAATTATTGGTTTTAACAATTTTAGGTGTTCAGGGTTTAAATATAGTCTCTTTTCATTTTCTCTATTCATTTTGCAGGCATTGAACAATCTTGGCAGTGTATATGTTGACTCTGGGAATATAGATATGGCGGCTGACTGTTACATCAGTGCCCTTAAAATCCAGCACACTCGGGCGCATCAAGGCCTTGCTCGAGTCCATTTCCTTAAGAATGATAGAAAGGCTGCATATGAGGAAATGACCAAGTTAATAGAGAAGGCTAGAAATAGCGCGTCAGCATATGAGAAACGGTCTGAATACTGTGAACGTGAACATACTAAAGATGATCTACAAATGGTGACTCAATTGGATCCTTTGCGTGTTTATCCTTATAGATACAGAGCAGCAGGTTAGATCCTTCCACTTTTTTCCTTTCCTTTTTACCAAATATCTATGCCGACTCTACCTAGTGGGATAAGTTTAGTTGTTGTTGTTTTTACAAAATATCTATATCTAGCATGGTAGATATTCATCAAGGACAAGAAAATTTTTGTCAACATTTTTTTATCTTCATGCTACAAAATCAATAGGAAAATATATTCACAAGCATTTACAACTTTGTAATTAGTATCACTATCTTGAATCTTTTGAGTATTAGCTTCTAAAGAAAGATGCTAAAGGAATTGTAAATAAATGTTCTTCTTCAGTGAAAGAATAGTGCTAAATGGTGTCCCAAAGAACAATTAACGCTTAAATTTAGGCTAATAAATAAATTGATAGTTCACAGTTATTATTTTTGCTGGCATATGTTGATCTTTGAAGCAGTTGCTTTTGTTGATTATACCTTTTTTAGTTTACTGATGATACCATGTGGATTCAACCTACTTATCATTATGTGAACTGTGATTGGGCTTGACATGTCTCATAATTGTGGCATCCTTCTTCTAGTTTAACTCTCGATACCAAGAGGTATTGATGTTCTTAAAGAAGGCTTCATAGAGATTTACAAGGAAAGGACGTGTTTTGATCACAATTATCAAGGCACCGTGAACCTATTTGGGTTGGAGACTTTTAACACATTATTGGTTCAAGATGAATAATGAAAAGATCGAAGGATGCATTGTGCATTCAATCTTATTTCTAGATAGCAAAGATAGCATTTGCTGTGATGTGGACACTGATGATCATGACTTCGGGTGGATTCCTATCCCATCTCACATGATGTAGGTGGCCTGATTGTGCTGTTATAAAAGGAGATACCCATGAACTGCAGTAGATTGTTATGCAATGACCTTAAACCAAGTGCCCAGCATATGTGCATACATCATTATTTTTTATTTAAGTACACTCAAAATTTTGTGTTTATTTAAATAATCATTGTTTTGGACACACCTGTTATTTAGATAAATACCATCAGATCATATCTGAAGGTACACTCTTTTAGTGGATGTAGGATTTGATTACCATGTTAAATTCTGTGCTTGGATCCAGCAGGGTTCTATCCATCTTCCATTTCTTTCAAATACTTTTGTTGTACTCATGCTAGTGCCAGTTTAACAATATAGTTGATATAGTGCTCTGAGTTTATCACCAACTTCTCATGTCCAGACAGCGTTAACTCAATTCTGCTCACACAAATCTCTTCTCTGAATTGTTTCCAGTGCTGATGGACAACCACAAGGAAAAAGAAGCAATAGCAGAGCTGACAAGGGCTATAGCTTTCAAGGCTGACCTTCATCTGTTACACTTCCGTGCTGCATTTTACGAACACGTTGGGGATATTGGCAGTGCTCTCAGAGACTGCCGTGCTGCACTGTCATTAGATCCAACCCACCAGGAAATGCTGGAGCTCCATAAGCGTGTGAACAGCCAAGAACCATGATACTATGTTGCACCATACCACATGATACACCAGATCCATGCAGCTGCACCTGAACTACAGCCTGGATCAATCTGTATTTTTCTCTTCTTCCTTGCAGTAGTTCGGTACAATCATTGTGCTCTAGGATAAGTTATAAGTTATTCTGTGCATGCATGTAGAATTGTAGCTGCTACTCAAATTTTTGTATGTTCAAATGAGATGAAGTTCAGAAGCAAACCATAGTAGACATGGATCTACATTTTTATCTATTTTTTACTTAAATGTAAATCTTATTTGACATGTGTAGGTGATGCCTTAGCAAGTACAAGCTGAAAGATTCAGGTAAACAAGATCCATTAACCCCTTTCTATTGACAGGGCTTTTACATTTGTTGAGCATATAATGGTGAAGTGATCTAGGGACTTAGCCTCTATAGTCTCAAAGGTTATATCTATAATAAAAATGTGCATTAAATTGTACGTGAACTTTGTTGTGGTTTTAATATGATGGCCTCCAATTTACTATTGATATTAGCTGGGTGTTAATACCTTTATAAGCTCAAAAAATAATGGCTATAAAAAATGAGTTTTGGAAAGTAATATGGAAAGTTTGATGCTTTGCAATCTAGCTTTATTTTTCTAAAACATATCTTAATAATTGCAACTGTATTCTTGAAATGGGCATCGCATAAATCTCTCATTCTCTTTATATGCATATCCGTTCCTATCTAGGTATGACAATTGAAGAGAGCAGCGAATTGAACTTTATCTTTGCTCTTGTATTCATGTGCAAATACTGTCATTGGGTAAACTCACCTTTCATTGTACCAAATATACCATATTTATTAGCATGTGCACATTCTCACACTCACGGTGGGACAGGAAGAGTCACAAATTTATTCATATCTAGGGACGGCAATGCAAGAGCAATGATTTAAACTTCTATCCTTGCTTGCCATACATAAAACGTGAGGTGAGACAAGATGAACAGCACATGTGCACATACATATTGAGATCCAGCGCAATCCAAAAGGAAGGTATCACTCATGGATTATATATTTTCATCCCATTCACTACCAATGTTATGGGTTAAGGAGGTATAGTCTTGATCAGAGTAAGTTGTTGATGGTAAAATGTTTGCTCCATTCTTATCTTGTTTGTGGGTTATATATATAACTTTTCCATGTCATGTGATGAGAATGTATAACCATCAGGATGCGTATAAAGTTCTAGTCCCAGTCTGATCTAGCCTGAGGATTGCATTTGTTTTCAACCCATTCTTGTACTATCTATGTTAGCAGATGAGGAAATATAAGTCTTCATCAGATGAGGAAAGATAATCTTCTTCAGACAGATGACAGAGCTGGGCATCAAAGACAGGTAATGTGACTATCTTCATGCTTATATTCACACTATTTAAGTTATTGATCTCACAACTGTCCAGCTATGTCCATGGCAGAGGAATTTAAAAGCTTGACATTCCCACTAAATTGAACACAATTCACAAGCTTTCCATGTTTAAGAGGCCATAGATTTTGAGAATTTAATAATTTAGATGCAGGGATTTGTGAATGAGAAGATTAGATGCCTTAGATTTTGAGAATTTGGCCGTTAAGATGCAGGGATTTGTGAATGAGAATGATAGAAACCTTAGAGTGCGTTTTCTCTTTTCATTTTCTGAGAAAATGAGAAAATATGGAAAATGTGTTTGGTTTGCATTTTCCACGTTCTTTTTCTAGAAAAAAAGAAGCATTTTCTAAGAAAATGTGGAAAAGTCATTTTCTAAAAATCTAAAAAAAAGTGGTTTTCTAGAAAATAAAATTGAAAATGACCCAAACCAAATGTACTCTTAGATTTTAAGAATTTGGTCGTTAAAATGCAGTGATTTGTGAATGAGAAGGATAGAACCCTTAGATTTTAAGAATTTGGCCGTTAAGATGCAGGGATTTGTGAATGAGTAGGACAGAGGCCTTATATTTTAAGAATTTCACCGTTAATGTGCAGGGATTTGTGGATGAGAAGGATTAACAAGAAGTCAGGCTACCAGCAATCAGGTTAGATGGTGATCTGATGATAAAATTTTGTGAGGATCTGTAAAATGTAGGAACCAAAGAGGAGGATGGAATCTGTAAGCCTATTCTTCCTAAGAACCACATCATGAATACAATACAATGGAACAGCCAAAACCCAAACCCGTATTTAGAAGATCATTCAATAACGGTCTCACCTATTAGAATTTGTTCGACTCACACATCTTTTCTCTCTGCATTTTCCATAATCATTTCATGATCTTCTTGCAGCGTAGTGGTCAATATCAATCAAGTTTCATGCATATTCATGTCAGTTTGTATTTGTTTAATCTTTCCCATGTTTACTGTATCTTATTGTGTAAGCAAATCACTGGCATCTGCTTTAGCAAGAACCCTTGGCATGAATTTGGATGAGCAGACACACATGACACTGCAAGTTTTAACACAAATAAAGAAAATAAACTTACATATAATCTTACATAATATGCATCTCTTTTCCAGTGAATTCAAGAGCATATGAACGGGGATTACTTTGCTGAAAGAGTAGTCCTGTTTAAAGGTGGGGTGTCTGCATGCTTCCAACTAAATGACTCAATAAAGGCATTGCTTCTATAACCTGCCACTTCATCTTTGGACACTGCTTCAGATATTTCTTTCATGTCTTCATGATCGAGCTTAACTTTCAATGATTTAATGTTCTCATCCAAATTCTTGATCTTAGTTGTACCTAGTAATGTTCTCAAATAATTTAAATTCCATCAATAACAAAAAAAAAAGTATACAAATATGGGCATTGCTTGATTGATTACCAGGAATAGGAGCGACATCATCTCCTTGATGAAGAACCCAAGCGAGAGCTAATTGAGCAGGTGTGCAATGATGCTTGGAAGACAACATCTTCAATCTCGAATAAAGAGTCTTGTTCTTCTCCAGATTTTCTCCAGTAAACCTTGGATGTGCATGCTGAAAGTAAAACATCTTCTTTAGATATGTTCAGTGCAAATACATAGTTGTGAAAAGCTGAAGTTCTGTCAATTCTTTCACCAGGAAAGAACTCTCAGGCAAGATTTCTGTGACTCCTTTTCCTGCAAAAAAACCCCGACCAACAGGGCTGTAAGGGACTATTCCAATGCCAAGCTCCCTAGAAATCATAGCGTAAAGTTAAATTCTGAGCTGCCAAGAAAGAATTCAATTTATGTATTCATCATCTCCACTGAGTTGAGCTATTTATACCTGCAAACTGGAATGATCTCATCCTCGCTATCTCGAGTCCATAGCGACCACTCGAGCTGCACTGCACTAATTGGATGAATCGCATGAGCACGTCTAATTGTGTTAGCACTTGCCTCTGAAAGCCCTATGTACTTCACTTTGCCTTCTTCCACTAGCTTCTTGAGCTCACCCACCTGACATAGCCAAAAAAAAAAAATGTAATTTCAAAAGGATTCAATTTTATATATTCGAAGAATTATGAGTAACTGGAATCACATCTTACAGTCTCCTCTATTGGCACGGTTGTATCGACACGGTGTTGATAATAAAGATCAATACAGTCGACCCCGAGCCTATTGAGGCTCTCCTCGCAACTAGCCCGAACATATTCCGGCTCGCCATTGATGACTATAGCATCCTTGCTGAAGCTCTGAACGCCAAACTTTGTAGCCAACTGAACTTTCTCCCTTGGCAAGTGCTTCAAGGCCTAAACTAAAGAAACCAATTTCTTATCACACAATTTTCCAATCCATCCCAAAGAGGTGAATTAACAAAATCAAACCTTCCCCAGCAATATCTCATTGGTGCAAGGCCCATAAATGTTTGAGGTGTCAAAGAAGGTGATGCCACTGTCAAAGGCATGCTTGATGATGGACACTCCAACTTCATCACTCACTGGATCATTGTATACTCCACTGAGACCCATGCAACCGTAGCCTAGCTTGGATACCTATAAAGTATTTTAATTTCCTTCTATCATTTGATCTACAATTTAAGAAGTTTTAAGAAGAAGAGTACTGGACCTCTAAGCCTTGGGACCCTAGCTTCACCTTAGGGACGAGGAAGTTGTCCTGCTTCTTCATTTCTTCTTGGCACAGAATTAATGGTGAGCCTGAGCCAGCTATCTCCTACTGTGTATATAAAAGAACGATAAGGCTGATGGATTCCATTGTGTTGCCACACAGCAGAGCTCATGGCTTCTGTAAGCATCCATTAGTTTAGAGAATATTGGAATTTGAAAAGGATGAGAAATTCTGTAAGCAACTTGCTGGTGACGATGTGATGGCGATGGAATGGATGAAAAAATCCCATGAAGCCTTGTCTCACTCGCTGCACCGCATTCAAGCAACAGTTTTAAGAGAAATGTCACAATGGGCTCGTGGCAGTGCACCTCAAAGTGACCGTGGATGGATGATGTTTCGGACTTTGCCCGAGGGCTTCACTTTTTGACTTTCCAGTGTATAAGTCAATCAAATCTTCAACTCAAAGACTTAGTACTTAGTAAAAGTCCACCAATGTTTAATTGTTTACTGCAAATAATTATAATGAAAACAAAGCATAAACGCAGCAGTAGCAAGTTGCTGTGCTGTTTGGATCAAATTCGGCACTAGTGGACAGCATGACGGTCCCCCTTCAAGGACTGTCTGAGTGAAGTGGCGCCCCATGCTAGATTTGGATGAGCCAGAGCGACGGTACCCTTCCATGCGTTGTTTGGATCCACTCCAGTTGACAGCATGATGGTTTCCCTTTATGTGATAAAAGGTGGAGTGTCTCAGTGTCCTTGTCAGTATATTTCAGAACCAAT
>JBBPFQ010853013.1:0-12260 GCA_037974815.1 Kaempferia elegans
AATGATGATCATGTGATTCTTATTTCTAAATAAAGATGTCTACAAAGGCTAGGCTTTCAGTATACATCCCAACACATCAAGTGGTTATACCTTAAGCAACAATGCAAAGGTAGCCATAAGGGAGATGTCGGTCACAAACTTTAACGAGTATAGGCTGATTGGACCACTGGATGTTGCATATTCAGTAGCTTGGAGAGAATAGTGGTGTAGAGGTCGAGCACGACATTGATGTTGGCAAGACCTGCGATCCCCACATCACGTGCAGAGGCAGCACATGCACCTCCCAGAGTGGCCGATTCCTAAGTGCAAGAGCCCACTGAGGATGATGGCGTAGGAGCCAAGGCACAACGAGCGATATTGGGGCAGCTGCGTCAACTAGAAAGAGAGGAAGATACTCGAGATGATAGGATCAGGAGTAGACCTGCCCCAATAGCCGAGTCTGAATCAGATCTAGCCCGGGCATGTAAATAAGTCATTGGGCTGGTTACTTGTTAACTTGGTTAGCAGCTCTAAACTGGCCCGACTACCAACCGGGTCAGTTCCGATTCAGGGGTAAATTTAACTAGAATCGTCGGTTCAATTTTTTTTTAATATAAATTAATTTTCATTTATTATTTTAATTTTAATATAGATGATATATTTTTATTGAGAAAAGTTTATTAAAAATAATGATGTTACATAAATTTGAACTAATCTCTTGGGTGAAAGCCAAATATCCTATCTATATCATCTATATCATATTGATATCTATAATTGTTAGTTAATTGTTTAATAACTAATTAATAATTATTTTTTGTCCAATGTAAGAGTAATAGAGTAAATAATAATAATTTATAAATTATTAGTTAATTAAGAGAAATTTGTCAGTTAATTTATAAATTTTTAATTTTTAAAATATAATAATAATCTTGAACTATGGTGAGTTGTCCATAAACTGTGAATTGACAGTTCTGAACAGTGAATCATAACCGTTTTGAACGGTTAAGGTTAAGGGTCAACCCCTTAAGAACTATTGAAATAGTGGTCTCGAAATGTCTAATCGTCTGTTTGAACCGTGGTCAAATCTAATTGGGAGGAAAGGGAGTAATAGTGGATTCTAAAATAAATTTTAGCATGCATGAAACAATTTAATAGCACTTACAAGTTCATAATATCTATAGTTTAATTATATCATGTGATTTAATAACATCTTACTATTTAATTAAGAATTTGAACCCTTTGCTAATTAATTTTCAATTAATTTAATGAAGTCTAAAAGTAAATTCGGTCGGTTCAGTTAATTCAATTACCGATTTTTTGCTCACCTCTATCCTCACCATAAATTCATGGGCCTAAGACATTAATTTATACATTATATTATATATGCAATGCTTGCATGCGATGAATAGTCTTTTATTATAAAAACAAACAATAGTTTAATTTAACATAGAAAGTAAATATTAAATAAATATATTTTTGCGATATGAGATTTATCATATATTATCAGTTCTAGATTTATCTTATTATTATTTCATTTAATTAAAAATGTACCTTTTACAAACTAACTCTCAATTAATTTAGTAAAACTTAAAAGTAAATTAAGTTAATATTTATTTTTCTAAAATAATTTTAATATTTATTAATAATTTTAATCATGAATCTAATATTAGAGACTCAATTATGATACATTACTGAGATTTTTCTTATTAATCAATTAGAGATCTAAAGATTTAGTTACAAGTTATTATTAGAAATTTTTCATATTAATTAATCAGAAATCTAGAGTTGAAGACTCAGTTCCAAGTATTATTACAAAATTTTCTCATTAATAGTTATTCATACATTATGTTAAAGCTTATTAGTAATGTAATTTTCTTAGTTGTTTTTATATAATAAATATACACTGTCATGATTATCTTTAGTCATACATCTTAGGATTGTCAATACTACAAGCAGAGACGTTTCTATAAATACTTTGGATCGACGATATTAGAAAACATACCTTTCTCGCACTTTTGACTAAAATCAAGTATAATATCTATTCTTATCAGTTTAATATCTGATTTAAAAATTAAATTAATTTTTAATGAAGAAGAGTTAGGTGCATTTCCCAAGGGTGTCCTACCCTTGCCTTGCACTACTTGTTACTAGGGTTTTCTAGTGTTGCTCTTGCGCTATATACACTAGTAGCTTGTTACTAGGATTCTCAGGTATTATACTTGCGTTGCACTACTTGTTACTAGGAAGTATTAATTTATACATATTTATATATTAGATTATACATGTAATGTACGATGAATTCATACATTACACGAAAACTAATTATAATGGACGACATAATTTTGGCACGGAGACGATATAAATTGAAAATCGATTAAGTGTATATTTTTAGAATATAAAAATGAGATCTCACAGAGATTTTCTTTTAGTGTGGATAAAAGTAATTTGGTCGCACATCAATTTTAATATTCTTTGTTATTTTATGGAAGAATTTAAGAAAATATTTTTAATGTTCCTCGGTAAAAATCACGAGCAGATCCTTTAGAGCACAGTACTTGGTTCATCTTTAACTAGTATATATCAACTATTAGATCGAATTAAGAGGGATCAATATTTAGATCTTAGCTTTATCCAATGATTGATGTGCACTGATCCAAGGATGAATCATATAGCAAAAGGCGAAATCGCTCACCCCAGCGCCCCTGTCAATCCGTCCCCAGGCCAACACGGAGGAGGTAAATTCATATGGCAACCTCCCATGCCTTAACCATCGCACCGCTTCGAAGAGACTATCCAAGGATGAATCAGGATTACGATCTAGTGGATCCTAAGTGAAAAATCACAATCCTTGTGAACTTTAAAATAAAATATTATATATATAAAGAAAAGGAGAAAAAAAAAAGTGGGGATTTGTTTTCCGTCCCACCCAAGCAGCTGCGATAAATTCCTCCATTCTGGTCGTCACCCCCAAATCCGCCGCACGACCTCCAGCCGTACCTTTTGATCGATCCACCTGCCTCCGTCTTCAATCAGGTGCGCTTCAAATCGATCGCCCAATCCATCTGTTCGACCAGATTCTTCTTGCTACTCATTTCGCCATTTTATTTCCAACTTTTTTGGGTCTTACCCCCTTCGGTCGACCATCGGAACCTTATTGAATGAATTTTCCTGCCTCCCAATGATCCTCTCAGTTTCCTCTAACATCTTCGTCTTGGTAGGTTTCGTTTTAGAAATTTGGTGTTATCGATTGGTCTTAATTAGATTGTCGCCTTTTTTTTATTTGATTGGTGTCGGCTTTATTAATTCCAACCTAGGGTAGTTTAAATACTTGTTTTCCCTCTGAAGAATTAATTATCTGTCGCACGGGAAAATAAAAATCATCTTTTGACCAAATCAGTAAGGTTTGATCCTCATCGACTCCCTTTTTCGTTTATTCCGACTGTAGTTTGCGTTGCTTGATGCTTTTTCTTCCCTTTTGTGATCTGTTCCAGTGTTTATTGAGGAATTCATAGTCGGAATGGCCACTGTGGTTGCTGGTGGTGGTAGTTATCTCAACTCGTCAATAGAAACAGGGAACAGGAACAAGAGAAAGTTCCGAGCAGAACCACCCCAAGCAGACCCGAGCACACTTAGGAGTGCACCGCAGTCAGAGTTGCCCGATCATGATTTGTTTTCTGCAGAGAGATCTGGTGAGCTAGGCTATCACCAGCATCACGCAGGTATCTGCGAAATGTGTAGGACTAATTCGGTTGCTCAGAAAGCAGGGCTGGAGTTGGATGGATTCCAGGACATTGATTGGAGTTGCATCACAGAATCCCAACTTGAGGATATCTTGCTGACTAATTTGGATACAGTCTTTGAGACTGCAATCAAGATGATTATCTCTCATGGGTACACTGAGGAAGTTGCAACTAATGCTGTGTTGAAGTCAGGGTTTTGCTATGGGTATAAAGACACTGTATCTACTATTGTGGAAAATGCGTTGGCATTTTTAAAGAGTGGCCAAGAGTTGGATTCTTCTCCCACAGGGAATGCTTCAAAACATCTAAGACATTTAGAGAAGCTTGTATTGGCTGATATGATTCGTGTGCTTAAGAATGTACGACCATTCTTTAGTACAGGTGATGCAATGTGGTGCTTGCTGATGTGTGATGCAAATATATCGGATGCTTGTGCGATGGATGACAATTCATCAGATGTTGTCGAAAATGACTCGAGTGCTTCTAAATCTCAGTCTGAATCAGGGTCAATCTTTAGTAATACTACATCCGTAGCCCCTGAAATAAAAGATCAAAGATATAAGAAGTTACTTGATATCTTACCTTCTCCCAGGAACATTCAGCAATCAGAAACTTCAAAAGTGGCAGTGATACCAAGTCTTGAATTGGGAAAATTCTCTTCCTCAAATGAGAATGGCATGATTTCAACACCTAAAGTGCTGAAGGAAAGCATGGTTTCTTTATCTAATCATATTGAAGAATCTTTAGTTTCTCAATCTTCCCGAGAAGAAAAGTCAGTTAGCAGTATAAAGGTTCATTTGAATAGTTCCAAAAAAGAATTTCTTGTGCGACAAAATTCAATTCATTTTGAGAAAAGCTATCATGCATTGGGATCTAAAGCAGCTATCCGAGCATGCAAACAAAGTGGATTAGGAAACTTAATCTTTGATAGAAAACACAATCCAATTTCTGGTTCTGCCAGCATAAATTTGACGAGTTCATTAAACATTGCAGAAGTGCCAAGAGTAGAAAATTCTTTGTCAGATGCTAAACTTAATCTTTCCATTGCTCATGGACACTCTCCTAGTCCAACATGCAGTGACAAAGAAGCTACAAGTCAATCACTAAAACCTACTACTAACACTGAACTTACATTGTCACTACCGTCTGGGAGTAGCAACAGTCTTAGTATTACACCAGAATGTAATTCTGACACTCCAAAATACAGCAGTAGGGGTGCAAGCCATTCCTGTATGACATGTAGCGATTGTGTTCCTGAGGACAAAAAAGACGAGATGTTGCTCCTATTGGTTCCCCTAATGTATGAACTCCAGGCACAGTTGCAGGACTGGACTGATTGGGCCCAGCAAAAGGTGATGCAGGCGGCTCGTAGGCTTAGCAAAGATAAAGCTGAACTCCAATCCTTGAGGCGGGAAAAAGAAGAGGTGGCACGGCTACAAAAAGAGAGGCATGCCTTAGTGGACAATACCAAGAAGAAGCTTGCTGAGATGGAACTTGCAATATCCAAAGCAAGTGTACAGGTTGAAAGGGCTAATGCTGCTGCCCATAGGCTTGAATATGAAAACACTCAGCTAAGGTTGGGAATGGAAGCTGCAAAAATGCGTGCTGCAGAATCAGCAGCAAATTGTCAAGAAGCTTCAAGAAGGGAGACAAAAACACTCAAAATGTTCCAAACATGTGAGAAACAACAGCTTTTGTTTCAAGAGGAGCTTGCAACTGAAAAACATCAGCTGTTTCAGCTGCAGCAGCAACTTGAACAGATTGAGGAGCTTCGGGATCAATCGTTGGTAACTTCTTTGCCCTACCATGTCATTGTATTCTACTGATAGGGCAGTGCATGAAATGTTGCACTGAGAGAAATTTCTTCAATAGTGAAATTAATTGATCATGCTGTCTACAAGTTCGTTCTAGATATTTACTTTTTAGGTTCATTAAAATTGATTACCTAGTGACTAAAACTTATCTCTTGTGGGCAAAGAAGGTTGACAACTTGATTACAGGGAAACATCTATAGTTGTTTCTCTAGAGAAATAGTTGACCAAATAAGATGGGAAATAGTATCACTTTTAGATACAAGATAGCCGCATAAGAGGGGAACCTAGTGCACAAATCTCCTGTCAATGTGGGACTCCGGAGAAGTGTCTATTGTATTGCAATAGGTTATTTTTGTGACTCGAACCATGACCATTAGGTCACACGATAACAACTTTACCGTTGCTCCAAAACTCCGCTTCAGAGATAAGATAGCCACATGCTAAGAGTAATATTAAAAATAGCTTATAAAAAAAAATAGGTGTTCAGTTCTGGCAACTTTACTCCTGCCTTTAGGTTGTTTCATAAGATCTTTTATTAACAAAATTACCAAAAAGGGTATAATACTATTAAAGTAATGTAAATAATTATATATATATATATATATATAATTATTTACATTACTTTAATAGTATTATACCCTTTTTGGTAATTTTGTTAATAAAAGATCTTATGAAACAACCTAAAGGCAGGAGTAAAGTTGCCAGAACTGAACACCTATTTTTTTTTATAAGCTATTTTTAATATTACTCTTAGCATGTGGCTATCTTATCTCTGAAGCGGAGTTTTGGAGCAACGGTAAAGTTGTTATCGTGTGACCTAATGGTCATGGTTCGAGTCACAAAAATAACCTATTGCAATACAATAGACACTTCTCCGGAGTCCCACATTGACAGGAGATTTGTGCACTAGGTTCCCCTCTTATGCGGCTATCTTGTATCTAAAAGTGATACTATTTCCCATCTTATTTGGTCAACTATTTCTCTAGAGAAACAACTATAGATGTTTCCCTGTAATCAAGTTGTCAACCTTCTTTGCCCACAAGAGATAAGTTTTAGTCACTAGGTAATCAATTTTAATGAACCTAAAAAGTAAATATCTAGAACGAACTTGTAGACAGCATGATCAATTAATTTCACTATTGAAGAAATTTCTCTCAGTGCAACATTTCATGCACTGCCCTATCAGTAGAATACAATGACATGGTAGGGCAAAGAAGTTACCAACGATTGATCCCGAAGCTCCTCAATCTGTTCAAGTTGCTGCTGCAGCTGAAACAGCTGATGTTTTTCAGTTGCAAGCTCCTCTTGAAACAAAAGCTGTTGTTTCTCACATGTTTGGAACATTTTGAGTGTTTTTGTCTCCCTTCTTGAAGCTTCTTGACAATTTGCTGCTGATTCTGCAGCACGCATTTTTGCAGCTTCCATTCCCAACCTTAGCTGAGTGTTTTCATATTCAAGCCTATGGGCAGCAGCATTAGCCCTTTCAACCTGTACACTTGCTTTGGATATTGCAAGTTCCATCTCAGCAAGCTTCTTCTTGGTATTGTCCACTAAGGCATGCCTCTCTTTTTGTAGCCGTGCCACCTCTTCTTTTTCCCGCCTCAAGGATTGGAGTTCAGCTTTATCTTTGCTAAGCCTACGAGCCGCCTGCATCACCTTTTGCTGGGCCCAATCAGTCCAGTCCTGCAACTGTGCCTGGAGTTCATACATTAGGGGAACCAATAGGAGCAACATCTCGTCTTTTTTGTCCTCAGGAACACAATCGCTACATGTCATACAGGAATGGCTTGCACCCCTACTGCTGTATTTTGGAGTGTCAGAATTACATTCTGGTGTAATACTAAGACTGTTGCTACTCCCAGACGGTAGTGACAATGTAAGTTCAGTGTTAGTAGTAGGTTTTAGTGATTGACTTGTAGCTTCTTTGTCACTGCATGTTGGACTAGGAGAGTGTCCATGAGCAATGGAAAGATTAAGTTTAGCATCTGACAAAGAATTTTCTACTCTTGGCACTTCTGCAATGTTTAATGAACTCGTCAAATTTATGCTGGCAGAACCAGAAATTGGATTGTGTTTTCTATCAAAGATTAAGTTTCCTAATCCACTTTGTTTGCATGCTCGGATAGCTGCTTTAGATCCCAATGCATGATAGCTTTTCTCAAAATGAATTGAATTTTGTCGCACAAGAAATTCTTTTTTGGAACTATTCAAATGAACCTTTATACTGCTAACTGACTTTTCTTCTCGGGAAGATTGAGAAACTAAAGATTCTTCAATATGATTAGATAAAGAAACCATGCTTTCCTTCAGCACTTTAGGTGTTGAAATCATGCCATTCTCATTTGAGGAAGAGAATTTTCCCAATTCAAGACTTGGTATCACTGCCACTTTTGAAGTTTCTGATTGCTGAATGTTCCTGGGAGAAGGTAAGATATCAAGTAACTTCTTATATCTTTGATCTTTTATTTCAGGGGCTACGGATGTAGTATTACTAAAGATTGACCCTGATTCAGACTGAGATTTAGAAGCACTCGAGTCATTTTCGACAACATCTGATGAATTGTCATCCATCGCACAAGCATCCGATATATTTGCATCACACATCAGCAAGCACCACATTGCATCACCTGTACTAAAGAATGGTCGTACATTCTTAAGCACACGAATCATATCAGCCAATACAAGCTTCTCTAAATGTCTTAGATGTTTTGAAGCATTCCCTGTGGGAGAAGAATCCAACTCTTGGCCACTCTTTAAAAATGCCAACGCATTTTCCACAATAGTAGATACAGTGTCTTTATACCCATAGCAAAACCCTGACTTCAACACAGCATTAGTTGCAACTTCCTCAGTGTACCCATGAGAGATAATCATCTTGATTGCAGTCTCAAAGACTGTATCCAAATTAGTCAGCAAGATATCCTCAAGTTGGGATTCTGTGATGCAACTCCAATCAATGTCCTGGAATCCATCCAACTCCAGCCCTGCTTTCTGAGCAACCGAATTAGTCCTACACATTTCGCAGATACCTGCGTGATGCTGGTGATAGCCTAGCTCACCAGATCTCTCTGCAGAAAACAAATCATGATCGGGCAACTCTGACTGCGGTGCACTCCTAAGTGTGCTCGGGTCTGCTTGGGGTGGTTCTGCTCGGAACTTTCTCTTGTTCCTGTTCCCTGTTTCTATTGACGAGTTGAGATAACTACCACCACCAGCAACCACAGTGGCCATTCCGACTATGAATTCCTCAATAAACACTGGAACAGATCACAAAAGGGAAGAAAAAGCATCAAGCAACGCAAACTACAGTCGGAATAAACGAAAAAGGGAGTCGATGAGGATCAAACCTTACTGATTTGGTCAAAAGATGATTTTTATTTTCCCGTGCGACAGATAATTAATTCTTCAGAGGGAAAACAAGTATTTAAACTACCCTAGGTTGGAATTAATAAAGCCGACACCAATCAAATAAAAAAAAGGCGACAATCTAATTAAGACCAATCGATAACACCAAATTTCTAAAACGAAACCTACCAAGACGAAGATGTTAGAGGAAACTGAGAGGATCATTGGGAGGCAGGAAAATTCATTCAATAAGGTTCCGATGGTCGACCGAAGGGGGTAAGACCCAAAAAAGTTGGAAATAAAATGGCGAAATGAGTAGCAAGAAGAATCTGGTCGAACAGATGGATTGGGCGATCGATTTGAAGCGCACCTGATTGAAGACGGAGGCAGGTGGATCGATCAAAAGGTACGGCTGGAGGTCGTGCGGCGGATTTGGGGGTGACGACCAGAATGGAGGAATTTATCGCAGCTGCTTGGGTGGGACGGAAAACAAATCCCCACTTTTTTTTTTCTCCTTTTCTTTATATATATAATATTTTATTTTAAAGTTCACAAGGATTGTGATTTTTCACTTAGGATCCACTAGATCGTAATCCTGATTCATCCTTGGATAGTCTCTTCGAAGCGGTGCGATGGTTAAGGCATGGGAGGTTGCCATATGAATTTACCTCCTCCGTGTTGGCCTGGGGACGGATTGACAGGGGCGCTGGGGTGAGCGATTTCGCCTTTTGCTATATGATTCATCCTTGGATCAGTGCACATCAATCATTGGATAAAGCTAAGATCTAAATATTGATCCCTCTTAATTCGATCTAATAGTTGATATATACTAGTTAAAGATGAACCAAGTACTGTGCTCTAAAGGATCTGCTCGTGATTTTTACCGAGGAACATTAAAAATATTTTCTTAAATTCTTCCATAAAATAACAAAGAATATTAAAATTGATGTGCGACCAAATTACTTTTATCCACACTAAAAGAAAATCTCTGTGAGATCTCATTTTTATATTCTAAAAATATACACTTAATCGATTTTCAATTTATATCGTCTCCGTGCCAAAATTATGTCGTCCATTATAATTAGTTTTCGTGTAATGTATGAATTCATCGTACATTACATGTATAATCTAATATATAAATATGTATAAATTAATACTTCCTAGTAACAAGTAGTGCAACGCAAGTATAATACCTGAGAATCCTAGTAACAAGCTACTAGTGTATATAGCGCAAGAGCAACACTAGAAAACCCTAGTAACAAGTAGTGCAAGGCAAGGGTAGGACACCCTTGGGAAATGCACCTAACTCTTCTTCATTAAAAATTAATTTAATTTTTAAATCAGATATTAAACTGATAAGAATAGATATTATACTTGATTTTAGTCAAAAGTGCGAGAAAGGTATGTTTTCTAATATCGTCGATCCAAAGTATTTATAGAAACGTCTCTGCTTGTAGTATTGACAATCCTAAGATGTATGACTAAAGATAATCATGACAGTGTATATTTATTATATAAAAACAACTAAGAAAATTACATTACTAATAAGCTTTAACATAATGTATGAATAACTATTAATGAGAAAATTTTGTAATAATACTTGGAACTGAGTCTTCAACTCTAGATTTCTGATTAATTAATATGAAAAATTTCTAATAATAACTTGTAACTAAATCTTTAGATCTCTAATTGATTAATAAGAAAAATCTCAGTAATGTATCATAATTGAGTCTCTAATATTAGATTCATGATTAAAATTATTAATAAATATTAAAATTATTTTAGAAAAATAAATATTAACTTAATTTACTTTTAAGTTTTACTAAATTAATTGAGAGTTAGTTTGTAAAAGGTACATTTTTAATTAAATGAAATAATAATAAGATAAATCTAGAACTGATAATATATGATAAATCTCATATCGCAAAAATATATTTATTTAATATTTACTTTCTATGTTAAATTAAACTATTGTTTGTTTTTATAATAAAAGACTATTCATCGCATGCAAGCATTGCATATATAATATAATGTATAAATTAATGTCTTAGGCCCATGAATTTATGGTGAGGATAGAGGTGAGCAAAAAATCGGTAATTGAATTAACTGAACCGACCGAATTTACTTTTAGACTTCATTAAATTAATTGAAAATTAATTAGCAAAGGGTTCAAATTCTTAATTAAATAGTAAGATGTTATTAAATCACATGATATAATTAAACTATAGATATTATGAACTTGTAAGTGCTATTAAATTGTTTCATGCATGCTAAAATTTATTTTAGAATCCACTATTACTCCCTTTCCTCCCAATTAGATTTGACCACGGTTCAAACAGACGATTAGACATTTCGAGACCACTATTTCAATAGTTCTTAAGGGGTTGACCCTTAACCTTAACCGTTCAAAACGGTTATGATTCACTGTTCAGAACTGTCAATTCACAGTTTATGGACAACTCACCATAGTTCAAGATTATTATTATATTTTAAAAATTAAAAATTTATAAATTAACTGACAAATTTCTCTTAATTAACTAATAATTTATAAATTATTATTATTTACTCTATTACTCTTACATTGGACAAAAAATAATTATTAATTAGTTATTAAACAATTAACTAACAATTATAGATATCAATATGATATAGATGATATAGATAGGATATTTGGCTTTCACCCAAGAGATTAGTTCAAATTTATGTAACATCATTATTTTTAATAAACTTTTCTCAATAAAAATATATCATCTATATTAAAATTAAAATAATAAATGAAAATTAATTTATATTAAAAAAAAATTGAACCGACGATTCTAGTTAAATTTACCCCTGAATCGGAACTGACCCGGTTGGTAGTCGGGCCAGTTTAGAGCTGCTAACCAAGTTAACAAGTAACCAGCCCAATGACTTATTTACATGCCCGGGCTAGATCTGATTCAGACTCGGCTATTGGGGCAGGTCTACTCCTGATCCTATCATCTCGAGTATCTTCCTCTCTTTCTAGTTGACGCAGCTGCCCCAATATCGCTCGTTGTGCCTTGGCTCCTACGCCATCATCCTCAGTGGGCTCTTGCACTTAGGAATCGGCCACTCTGGGAGGTGCATGTGCTGCCTCTGCACGTGATGTGGGGATCGCAGGTCTTGCCAACATCAATGTCGTGCTCGACCTCTACACCACTATTCTCTCCAAGCTACTGAATATGCAACATCCAGTGGTCCAATCAGCCTATACTCGTTAAAGTTTGTGACCGACATCTCCCTTATGGCTACCTTTGCATTGTTGCTTAAGGTATAACCACTTGATGTGTTGGGATGTATACTGAAAGCCTAGCCTTTGTAGACATCTTTATTTAGAAATAAGAATCACATGATCATCATT